>DWQX01000703.1:0-37384 GCA_018245475.1 Pharmacophagus antenor
GTTGTGATATAAGTTTGTAAAGAGCAGTACAATTGCTATTTTTGCTATCGTTCACTAGATACAAAACATTTACGGACAACGAATTTATTAAAAAAACAATTAAATAAAATTTATATCAATTTATAATTAATACCTCGCGGACTCCGAGAGCCCGAAGTCCGATGATGATGTAAAAATCGCCAGTAAAACTAACGACATTCAAATATGTATAACTTTATAACGAATACATCTTACCTTTTGTAGGAAACAAAATATCGAAATCAAGAATGAATTAAATATACTATTATCAGTAATTTTCGTAGTAACGATTCGGATGCACTATAGCAGTAGTGGTTATGTACTCAAAAATTATACATCAAATATTGAGCAGAATTTTTATGTTCCTGAGAGGTTGAAATCTCTATTGTAAAAATTTGTAAAATAAAATGTGGATTATGTTAAACCATTTCAAATTAATCAAATATAATTTCAAATTAAACGATGATAAATGACACGCATATGCATAATAAGTCTTCATTAGGATGTTTATATATTATACTGCCCTCGATTATCGGAGACGATGTTATATTAAGTCACCTAATAATTTCGCTAATATATCCAAATATCATGTAGCTCTGTTAGGCGGCATAGATACGTCACGGTACTATGCTGTAAACTCCCCTGCAGCTCAGAATGCTCTGAGTGGTTTACCGCAATATTATCCACGAAAAAAAAGGAGGCAGAAATATTTACCATCTACTTAGACGTTCTCCATTAATACAGACATCGGTGATTCAGCTAGGTTTGTTATATGGTTTGGTCATTGAAATTATATTTTGATAAACGTAAATAATTTTCTATTTCCTTTCCGTGATCTGTAATAAAATCGACATTACACTATTACAGTATAATATTATACAATAATTCATTCCGCAGAATTAAATTACACATCCGTAGCAACAATATATTACATTGTCACTGCACGCGGTGTGCAATTCAAACATGAATTAGTCCGACGTCGAAGCAATTGAGCCGCGCAATGAAATTATTGTCAGCACTAAAATTCAACTATCACGAACTGTACAGGTGTTGCCCGCTACATTCATAAAATAAAATTTCTTCCACTCGGACTAATGTTTTTAATGCATTAACTGGCAACGTGTTTCAACGAGCGCGTATAAATAACATTAACTTGGACGTTGTAGATTATACAACAGTACTTTATAATTAAATCAATAATTCTCGCGACTAACGCGATGGAACGTTAAACTTGATGGAGTGTTATAAATCATTTTTCTCTAATCAGAGAAATATGCATGATAAAAAAATCAATACAATTATTTTATAAGGATCAAGTAAAGACCCTTGCTCTTCTAAACGGTATAGAAATATTGTTATGATATTTTAAAAATAATATGTACTTTTAATAAAGTAAATTATCAATACTCACTACCTTTTAACAATTACGTATTATATATTTTCTTAATAAATTATAGTAACAGACATTTTTAAATAATATCTATTACGTTAGGTAGAAACGACACTTATTCTTAAATTTCAAGAGTCCCATGTTCAAAGGAGGTCGTCAATAAGTTTTTGAACATAAAAATGTAATCAAATCTGTTATGTAATGTCACACGTTTTATAAAGATTACGCATTATTCCATTTTTCTGTATAAAACCATTACCATTGGTTGATATTCAAAATCATACGATATAGATTATCTTGTTTTAACATAATGACATGAAATATTTACTTATAAGAAACACACCTGTAAAATATATTGCTGTAGAATGAACAGCAATATGTCGTATGCGTCATAATATAATTTTAATACATTTAATAAAACTTACTAATCACAACATTAAATGTTTCCATCCAGATATGAAGGAAGGGTAAATGTATGAATGAAAAATGATTTTTTTTTACAACCATTATATTAAACCAGTGTTTTCGAACCTATTCGGTTTTATGTCCCACTTTTGAGTAAAAAATGTTTCTATGTTCCCCTCGAGACCCATGCAATTTTTGTCTAATGCCCGGTAAAAACAAATGAAAACCAAAAAATGTAATGTATTATATTAGTTTTTGAATGTTTCTGATTGCCTCCCCTGAATGACAGAATTGCCCCCTGTGGGGCCCACGCCCCATCTTAGGAAACACTGTATTAAACTATGGTACAATGGGCAGACTTAATGCTGATGAGATTTTTTTTTATTTATTTCGTATACATGATCACAGTATGTAAAGAAAAAGAAAATACAAAAACGCAACAAAAACCACAGTTGGTTTTACTGTGCACCGTAATCTTATTGCTAAATAAAATTTAAGAAAACAGATAATTGACGGTAGAAATTCAGAAGAAAAAATAGCAACACGACTCGTTAATGGATAGCTCAAATATTCGCAAAAAAAAAGGTTCACACTACACAAGTTGATTCAGGAAATATTTTTTTAATGTATGTTTATAATTTTTGTTATTGATTTTTTCTATAACGTTTATTGGTAATTTATTAATAAGATAAAATATAGCATATTCCATTACCCGTTTGCCGTAGTTGTTACTGTATTTTGGAATAACCAACTTTTATTTACTTACGCTAGAATACCACTATATGCTACGTTTAGAAAAATACAAAAAAAAAGAATAAGCTGCTTCTAGACAAGCGCGACCTACCATCATAGAATACATCTCTACTTACCATCAGGTGGGATCGTGGTCAGTCACTGATACATAAATTCAAAATAAAATATTTTTACAATTTTCGTAATTTTTCTTTCCTTGTAATAATTAGAACGAATCGTTCTAATTTTGAATTTTCGAATTAATCAAAAATAACTTTTAAAACCTAGATGACAATACTTTTTTAACATTAAATTATACGATTCGAAAAGACGCCGGCTACAAAATGAAGAATGCTGGCGACTCTACTCCATATGCGATTATCAAGAAAAACCTAACATCTATATTAAGGTTGATCGGGAATGTGAAAAATTCATATAATGTGTTTTCTGTTTTTTTATCGGATATGGGTTAACACGACTTTTATTTTACCTGATGTGACAATGACGTAGATATTGAAGCGTGTTCGTCCAGAATACTTCTGCCTCTCGCATGTATGACTGCTGGAACACAGAAATGCTGTTACGGCGGCAGATTAACACTGATAATATATTGCACTGATATAAAGTTATACCGGCGGGTTGAAAAACCCTACCACTAAACAAACTCCACTACGACTGTGTCCCAAGGAAAGAACCCGCGACCTCCGCGTTACATGGGCAGCGGAAATGCTACTCCGGCACGGAGGCAGCCGAAATCGAAATGTTTTTTTATGTAACTATCAATCAATATTTGTTTCTGACGTCGTATTTTATTAAATTACACGGATTTTAGAATTTTACATTCAACATTGTAAAATACATTCTTCTACTTGTATTGAACAATACAGATATTTCAATACTTGTAAAGTATGTAAACGTTGCAACAGCTGTAAAGTTAATAAAAGTAATTATAATTATTGAAAACAATTATTTTACTCTTCTTTTTGTTAATATAAATAATAATCGTGTTCGTTTACCGATATCTCCATCAATCTTAACCATAAGGTAAAATATTAATTGTATAGCCATTTACGTTACTAATAAATATCTATTGCAATTACGTAAATAATAATTATCGACAGTTATAATTTAAAGCGCTTTATTTAAGCAGAATTATTGTAAAGTTAATGCTGTTTACACAAACCACGATAATAAATAGAGCTTAGCAACGCGAAATCGCTGCTCTGTGGCGTTTCAGAGCTGCCGTGGCATCCTGACCGAGTCGAGACGTGATCATTACCTTAATGCGCTACACTGTTAAGCTATTACAGCTGGCACCTGGGACGCGATCGGCATCTTTTTGTGCTGACCGTACCCGGCATACCACCGACGTGTTTGCCTCCAATTACAACATTTATAAATTCGAGAGCCCAGCGCCGTATGAAGTCATATTTATGAAATGGTCATTGTGAACTCAATAGACTTACGAATGACATACAAATATAAACTTTAACTCTCAAGATATAAGTTTTAAATTGACTTGTCGATATGAAAATACACGTATGCGGCATTTCTTTTTTTCCAGCAGCGTCCGCTTAAACTTCATCGACATTTACAGAATACGTTGCTTTAATTTTTTACCATCAAACATTTATCATAAGTGAATTAATTCGAATTAACATAAAAATAACAGTTTACATAATGGTTATTCGGTATCAATGTGTATATATATATAATTTTTTTTGTAACATTTTGTTGAATGTTGGATGGATTTCGAGAAATAATCAATCAAGTTCACTTACTGTTTGCGCTCAGATGTGTCTCGGTTCTTATTAATATTTGTTATGTTGATGTTGTCATCATTTAAAGGACTTGCTCGTAACCTGTTCGGATAACCGCCGTATATCATTTAACAAGCAATAACTTTCTTTTGAAATGTACGTGAACATTTTCTTAATATACATTTATAATTTAATGGGTACATTGATAAAAAAAAAGCAATTAATAAATAGATTATCAACATTTTTATTTCTTCCTCTGTGGAGCAGCGGCTATTTGCTTGATAAGTAGTGCGATTTCGGATGGTGGTAGAGTCTTTTCAAAGCTCCCTAGCTACAGCTCTGCAATCTTCATTTTCGTAATCTGCCACCATAACAGCATTGCTGTGTTCCGGTTCACAACGCACGAGAGCCATAACATTCTCGTCGAACACGCTACACAATTTTCGGTTTAATTATCGCTATAATTTAATGTATAAATTTAATTATGATAACTAATGTGATTATTCGGATAATATATTATAAATTACAATGTACACATAATCATGTTTCATCGTAATAAAATACAAATAAACCATACAAACAACGGGAGGCATCGCGCGCTCGCCTTATTAATTCGCTAATTTTTTACCCTTTTAAATGTCAGAACGTGCATAATTGAATTTTGTGGTGCGTTCCTAACAATAGAACTCCCGGGGTGAAGTGTGCAGGCTTTCGAACTCATTTATATCGTGTTTTTTTTCCACTAAAATTGTGAGAATACCCTGCTTGACTGGCAACGAATTACGACTTTACAGAAATACCACGTATCTGAATTTTAACGCATTTGTATTTTGTATAAGTAGTAGTATTTATACTAAAAAAAATATTTTTTATGCGGAATAAATATTTTTTCTAAATATCGCGAAGAAGTTTTGGCAAAAAACAATTTGTTTAACAAATGAAATATTTATAATACCCATTTTTCATTTAGTACTAAATTTTAATAATGCGGGATTCCTTGTTACATAAAAAAAAACTTAAGCACGATCGATGTATATTTTTTTAAAAACATTTTATTTATTTTTACTTTAATAAAATGTGAAAGCTAATTTTTAAGCATCATTATATGGTAAAAATTGGTTATTATAGTAAATATTATATAAATACGGCTAAAACGAACTATCCATAAAGAAGAAATATCTATAATAATGTAACGCTATCTACAGCTTTATTATAAAACTAGAAATTACTTTTATTCTCACGACAATGTTGATTTTAGGTGTGGTTTCAAAACCGCCGTGCGAAGTGGCGCAAGCAAGAGAAAGTTGGCCCACAGGCGCACCCATACAACCCGTACCTGGGGGCGGCCGGCGCACCAGCGCCCTCTGTAGTCGCCTCCATGCCCAATCCCTTCTCACAGCTGGGTTTCGGTTTTAGAAAACCCTTCGACACTAACGCGTTGGCGTCATTCAGGTACTTATAGTATTTAACTTCATAAAAAACTCACAAAATATCAATTTCAATTTTATCTTTCGTAGTACACAAATTTTTGAATTTTTAAAATATTGATAATTAATGCATTTCTTGCAGTAGATTCCGCGTAATTCTTTATACTATGTATTTCAAATTCTCTTAATTTTGTTAACATTTTTAATCCAATGTAAATATATACGAATTTGCAATTTAATGGAGATATATAATTATTGTAATACATAATATATTATTCGCTATTTTGGTAAATTTGATATTATTTGACGGGACGCGTCATTTTGACTCAACAACTGGTCATTCAAAATAATTTACTATACGTTCATGTGTACGAATTATTAGATATTTTTTCATCAACTTTGCTTTACATTTTTTGCTAAATGAAGAAAATATAAGGATTAGCATAAACATTAATAATATTTAATATTATTTTTATAGTAATAATGTTATAATTATTTTAATAAATTCATTTTAGGTACGGAGGTGCACCAGTTCTAAGCACCCAGTACATCGGGGCGCCATTGCCTAGGCCGCCGCTATTTAGCGCACCGATTTACACAACCAGTCCACCGTTCCACTCGCTCCTGGCTGGACTGGCAGCCCCGCCTCGGCAGTCACCTGACCCTCCTCCCGTTTCACCCCCCATCTCCCCTGGTAGCGAGTCCCCACCGACGCACCCTGGACAGGAAGTAGAGAGGCGAAGTTCCAGCATAGCCGCGCTGAGGATGGCTGCGAGGGAACATGAGCTGAGACTAGAAATGCTAAGACAAAGACACCACTCGGACCTGATCAGTTGAGCTTTATTCAACTTATTATTTTTTTATAACACCGGCTGAAAATAAAATTGACTTGTCACCAAAATCTGTGATCAGCCGTTTAAGAAAATAATACCCGGGAAAATACATATTTATTTTTAAGTATAGTTTGAAAAAGGAATAAAATAATTTTAATAGTTTTATGTAAAAAAAAATTATGGTGTCGACGATTAGAAATTATATCTTTCGCGTAATAGATATTGATGCATTGTAAGATATTTGAGGGACTTTAATTAATAAAAAAAAACATTGCGTTCTTTCAGATCCGTCCAGTTAATAGGCCTTATTGTTATTTATTGTAGTTGTAAGATATACATAAATTTAAGAACACGTATTCCTTTTTATTAAACAATGATTTATTTTGCATTATGTTAACAGAGTGTCTTGGCGTGCCTTTTAATCAAAACATTTTAAAATTACTTCCAATACAGACAAATGTTGGAATTATTAACAATGAAATATTAATTGTTCTTTTGATATTTATATAAAACGTTTACACATTAGAAAGTGCTATTTTAAAAATTCTCTCATAAATTCTGTTTTATTATTATAATTGCCAATTAAAAAAGCAACATATAATTTGAAATCAATTCAATTTGTACGATTGACAACATTTCGTAAAAAAATTCGCCAAAGAAATTTCACGAACTTAACATTTTATTGCTACCGAAGTAGACAATTATTTAAAAATATTATTGTTTAAAATTATGCCGAATCAAATAAAGGAAAGTGGAACATATGATGTATTAATTTTTAATACCTTTCACTAGACGTTCAGATTAGAAAAAAACGTGTCTGAAATAAATTGATCCATATGATGGATAATTACATCGCTGATCTAAGTAACAACTAATTTCGCTGTAGTTTACCGCTTGCTTAGAAGACGGATGTTTCGGGTTCGACTCCCCGGCTACATGAGTTGTAGAATCTGGATGGTGGTATGGTTTCTTTTAAACACGCCGGGCTAGCTACCACTGTCAATGTCAATCCGCCATAACAGCGTTGCTGTGTTCCGACAATCATACATGTGAGAGTCGGAAGTATTCACGCTTCACCATCTACCTCATTGTCACCTAACATCACGTGAAATAGAGGTCGAAATTATCCCATTACCAATGATAATAAATAATAATAACATTAGAGAAAAAAAACGAAAGCAATATTTTTTGAATTCATAATTATAATTCACCGAGTGCAAACGATTGCACGAAGCGTATGCAAAAGAAATGGACGGAACACGATACGGGCTTTCAACGGACAACGACAGTCATCAATCACGACGTGATTACACGTCGTGGTATTGAAAATTGTGGCGGCGCACCGCTGGGAGCGCCGCGCATCCATCAGGACCGACCGAAACAATACTAAACGCTCATCAATTACGCGATCGGAACTAATTATATTGTAATTTCAATAAGGAATTCAATTACAGGATCTATTAACGTGGCCCGCCGTGGGTTGGCGTGCGTGGGCCGGGCGATTAGTAATGTAAGAACGGGTGATAAGGATCGTAAGCACGGTGGTCTCCGCGTACAACCGTGGAAACTTGTCTGCGAATTATATGCAATAAGCACGCATGGAATCTATATATGAAATCAATTTCAATTTGAAAATTTCCAAGGTACAATAAGGTAGTTCAAATTTACAATTAAAAAATTGTGTCTACATTTGAACTATATTGTGGAACTCGTTAGAATCGATTTGGACAGGGCGAGGTTCCGATAATGACTGCCGAACTTCAATTATTGGCGAGGCACTAAACGTTGAAGAAGAAGATACATTTCAACTTTTCTTTTAGAAACCCTTTAACACTCTTCTTTAAAAGGCCAGTAATATATCGTAGTGATGAAATCTTCAACTTATTTACAATAAATAAAAAGAAAAATCATTGTAACTAATAACAAAAAAAATTAAGCTCAAAATCATATTAACATTTAACAAATACATTTTTGATATTTTTGGTTATATACTTTTATATAACAAAAGTTATTGCGTCAAAACTGTGAATTTAATAAACCTACTGATTAAAACAATTCATTTATTATTATAATTAACAAATACAAAAAAAAAACAAATGAGTAATAAACTGGCTGCATTAAATACGGGTTCGACATTTTTGTTTGTACAAAAAAATTATACATTACGTTTAATCCTTCGTGTAAGTTTCAATAAATAAGTATATAAAAGGGCTCACGGTAATAATGCCTGATAAAGTCCCTTGCACAACTCGTCCTAAATAGGACGAAATATCAAAGCGTAGTACAGCCACCAAATAGCAACCACTTTTACTATTTAGAGGGAATTCAGTTATCAGATCTTCGTGTAATATTTGAACCATTAAAAAAAATTAAAATACTATAAATAGAGAATGTTGCCATTTGCAGAAAATAATGTAGAAGAGATCGAAAGACAGAGTGAAAAAGTCATATGTGAAAATATAAAAAGAAAATAACAAAAATATACGCATCGTATATAGAACCCTATTGTAGACGTTTAACACTAAATTTACTGACAAAATTTTATGGTTTCCTTTCAGAGGCTGTTGTGATTTTGTACATTATTGTATTGTTATTTTTCCTGATTTGCAATAGAATGTATAGATCAATGTTGGCAGAAGCTGTGTAGAAAAATAAAAAAAATCAATCACCCATTACTATATGAAACATTTTTATCTATGGTTGTTCCATCAAAATGACGGGTCCAGGAAATCTAGTGTTAAGAAACAGAATTATACAAAATCTAAATACAAATAACAAATCGAGGCATGTTCACATTAGTTCAGCAATCGGCGACCGATACGCGATGCGTAATTTAAATTTATCAGTTTGATTTAGTTATGTTTTATTGAATTTTTACGTCTCAACAACAATATCTTCAGTCCATTCATCATAAAGATAAATAACACCTTACGGCACGTGGTCATGTGTAAATGGCATTCTCGTAATCAAACTTTCGGAATTAATGCATCCTTTTAAGCTACGGTTATATGATTCTCTTTCTTTGCGTAGATTATTCATTTGTATAGATAATAATAATATAACATTAAATTTTATTACAATTATCTCCTTTTAATGCTATTTTATTATTTGTATGAACATGTAGAAAAAAATCATGGCGTATTCTTTTCTGTTATACAATAAATTTCAAAGGTCTTCGATAGAAGTTAATTAAAATTAAAAGAAAACCTAAACAATATATCTCTTTAATATTACTACAGTTGCTAAATAAAACTTATGAAAATACTTAAAAATGCTAACTCGAAGAATAGTAATTTTATGAAAAGTTTATATGTTATCTTAGGATAAATATTAGGGTTGTGATAAACTTTATATTGAAATACAATAAATAAATATATGTATAAAAACTATGATTATAAGCAAAGCTTACAACGGTTTATGCAATATACTTCGGATTCAGTGTCAATCGTCGGAATCTAGGCACTTATACTGCCACCGTGTCTAGAAAAAGATCTAGCAGAAATAATTTGAAAAACATATGTACAGGTCATCGTAAGAAAACATAATTTATCCTTTCGCGTGTTGAAAAGTACGAAATCAAGTATGCTAATAATAATATGCAATACGTCGCAATAATGAATTAGCTGAAGACAGGATCGCGGGGGTTTACTGTTATGTTGTACAATAACTCAATGTTAACTTATCTACACTTACAAAATGCAAGTTTATTTCTCAACGTGACAATTACTTATCTTGTTAACACGCGTTTTAAGCTAATTTGTGTTAAGACGTGAACATTACTATGTTAATGAATTTTAAGATACGCCAACGCCCTGTCCTATGTAACATACTTGTGAATAATCACGGTGTTACATTCGTGAATATGAAAATCCGTTATGCTTTAATGCAAGCACTGGAAAGCAAATTAAATAAGAAAGTTGCGAGAAATTAGGTCTTCGATGTCTCACTGCATTAAACGAGATTGCAAAATTAATTTGTTTCTAGAATACGCGTCTGCCTTCACAATTATTTTTAAATTAAAAACAGTAATGCACATTTCACATTTTAAATGATTTTTTTGTTGTTTAAAATCAGTCGAAGAAGGTTAGTTTAAAAAATTATTTTACACTTTCGAGACCGTTCGCTGTTAGCGGATCTATATTCATTTATTATAAAGGTATACGTACAAGTATGACTTATTGTTTTCAGTTACTAAATACTGTCATGACTGTGCCACTGTGGTTTACCGTTTGCTTCGTAACACGGGCGCACCGGGTACAAATTCTGTACCAGATAAGTAATGTAGTCTGGATGGTGGTAGGGTTTGTCATTGCTAGGTAGCTACCACCCTCAATTTCTATGTGTCACCATAATAGCTTTGCTGGTTTCCGGCAGCCATACCTGTAAGAATTAGAATTCTAACGAGCACTCTTTACCATCTACGGCCACATAGGTATTTAACATTATAAGAAATAGAAGCCATATTTTAACTAATTGCTGATAACAAAAAAAAACAGATAATGTAATATTAGAAAAATATAAAGTAATATAATAACTGGCGGGTTTATTACATTTCATTATTTTGTTTTATTCGTTGTACAACTTAAAACTTGGGACATACACAACTGATATTCTTTACTTTACTGATTTAATGTCGTTCCCCTGTTGCATTTAGACAGGGCCTTATCATTTTGATTATTTTCTTATGTATTATTCTCGCATCCATTCCTTCTTCTTTTATATTTTCGTTTTCTCACATTGATATCACTGTCGTTATGTTTTTTTCCCACTTCTTCTTGCATACATCGAGCTTAAATAAGGAAGACTACCGTTTCATTTCATTTTACATGTTCTCTTATGTCTACTTATTCCAATATTTTTATTTCCCATACTTCATTTTTATAACGCGTTTCTTTTTCAGTTTTCATTTTTTTTATAATCTGATATTACAATCTATACAGATATAAAATACAAAAATAATTATACTATTGAATAGAAGACAGATGGTAGCACTATTGAGAAGTCGTGACTGCTTTGTGTAGATCGAAGTGATAGTTTTTTTTTTCATTTCCATTTCGAACACAAAAATCAGATATAGCTAATGAAAAATAAATAGGAACGTGAGTTAATTGTAATCGAATTTTTATCCGAGGCAGTTCATCTGCTCACCACGCCTTTATAGTCTGGCATCGGCAGTTTTTGGTCAAAGCCATAAACTGTAACGGGTGTAATCCTTTAACACTAAATGTAACAAAAATGTAAATATAAATAGAATAACTAGCACAAGGAATAACTGTAAATAAAGAAATTGGCTGTTCTCTATTTAAGCTCGATGTATGTAAGAAGAAAATGGAAGTATGGAAAAGAAGACATGAAAGCGAAGAAATTAAATTATGAAAGAAGACGGAATGAAAGGGTGAACAAAAAATTATAAAATAAATTATTAAGAGGCCTGTCACAACGAAACAAGGGTGACCGAATTAAAAAAAAAAATATTTTAACACTAATTTTACCGATATTATTTAATGTTCTCCTTCTTTGAGGCCGAGGTAATTTGATGCATTAATGAGTAATATAAAACAAACTTGCAATGAACTGTAGAAAAAAATTTCGAACACTTAAGTATAGAGTTTTTACCGAAAATTAATGCGCCTAAATCACGGGTCCCGTAGAGAAAAAAGCCTTTTACTTTATTCATTTTGTATATCTGTTTCGATTCTTCGACTCGATTCAACTTTACTTATATAAGAACTCATTTAAGCAAATATTAAAAACGAAGAATTATGTTTTGGTCCTGTCTCGAGACATAAGTAAATATGTTGTTATTTCGTAAAATAATTATAGTTTACATGATTTAAATATAACATTTCAATATAACTCAAACAGATATGGTTATTATTAATATTTGTAAGTACAAAATATCTATAAACATTGATAAAAAAATAACAGCAATAAAAGAAAACTCAACAACCTCCTTGGCGCAGTGGTTTACCGCTTGTCTTGTATCACAGCTACTGGTTCGATTCCCGGGCTACATGAGAATATACATTGCGAACCCGCCTTGCCAGCTACCGCTCCTAATATTAATCTGCCACTATAACACTATTCCTATATTTCGACAATCATACAAGTGAGAACCAGATAGATTTCGGGTGAGTTCACCACATATGGCCTCTTTTACATCAGGTGAATTTGAGGTCATAGTGTTACTCAATTACCGATAAAATAAAATCAATGAGAAATTATTATATGATACTTATCTCCCAAACAGATATGCCAAATTTATTTTCATGATATTCCAAGCGAATATTCATATGATTATTAAAAAAAATAATAAAACAGGTATTCTTCTATTCATTATAATATACTGCTGAAATGTAAAATTCAAAACGTCCCTCGTTATGTTACTTGTACCACATCGTGTGCTTTATTAGATGGGCGGAACTTCGCCAAATCTAATTATATTTGTAAAAAACGGCTGCCGCATTTTTGTTGTTGTTGTTGAAGTGGGAACCGAAATTAACATTTTATGTTCATTAATAATTGAAATATCACATATCTATGCAGCATTTAATTTTATGTAACATTTTATGAATAGAAATGAATTTATAATTTATTTGAATTTATTATTTGTATTAATTGCAGTGTTATTTTCGGCAACGTTTTGTACATTGAAATAGTTTTTTTGTTTTTTATAAATCCACTTCCAATTCAATAACGTGACTGTAAAACAGTAAAGCGTGCTCGGAACACTCTGGCTCTCATATGTATGAACACCGAAACATAGCTATGATTTTATGGCGGGAGACTGACATTGGAGACCATAACCAGCGGGTTCCAAGTCGTGCCGCCATCCAGGCTTCACTACTCATGTGGACCAGGAGTCGAGACCGAGATCTTCGTTTACAAGTGGTAAACTTATATACGTCATTAAGACCAGAAGCAGTAATCATGTTTCCAAGTCAGCAATATTAGGGCTGTATATGTCCTGTTCAATGTGTAATTTACTTATTTTATTCAAACGTTAAGTTCTGTGTATATGAAAACTATAGATTAATTATTTATAGCTTATATAATACTCCTAAATATATTTAAACATTTTAACTATATTGTTTCCTTACGGTAAAATTTATCGCGGTCAAAGCTAAGACAGTACGAGATCTGAGTGTTTTTCTTAATCACAAAGTATACAGCAATATCATTCTAATATTAAAAAAAAATCTAACGTTAATAAATTTAAACGCTATACAAATGATGTTATATGAAATTGTAATTCAACAAAATTTCTTTTCACAATTCCGAATTGAAATTACCACTTCTTGGAACACAGATTCATGAATATACTTTCTCGATTGTCAACGCCGTCCTAATGAAACTACCAGCTAGTTTCATTAGGTTACGTTATAGTAATTTTATCTACAATTTGAACATCCCTAATCACAATCGCGGAGGCGGATTTGAATGTAATTAAACAAACACGAAAACGGCCGGACTAGTTAGTGAAGCACCGCCCACAACCAATCAATTCTCATAATTAATCGATACGCCCGTTCTCCCCCTAAGTCGACGTGGACACGACAACAAAGTATCGACAACGTTCATCGTTTGTCGGGCCATCGATTAAGGTTATTATAATCTTTTGAATATTAGTTCAACTTTATTACATATGGAATAAAATTTTCATTGGGAATAGTCTAAAGAAAACCGTATGCGGCGTTTACTTTTTTTTTATTTATTATTTTATGCGATAGCTTCGATGGAATTAATTCTACTAATGTACTATATACTAATAAGTCCTTGAAATATTAAATCTTCTACTATCCAATACGTAAATAATTTAAAAATGAAAACCGTACCTCATTGAGCAACCTATAATGAAAGATTTTTTATCGACCCTATATTAATTACTACTTTAAACAGGCATGGCAGCTATATGTAATTTATAGTCACAACCCGGCCCTGGAATAGTTTTCCAAATTCTGCTTTAACGGCCAACGTCTTCCAAAGAGATCATAATTAACCACTATCTTATTAAAACATTAAATATTAATGAATACACTTGATATAATCCAACATGATGTGCATTAAAAAAGTACGAGCATCATATACTTTATTGTAGTCCATAACGTTTGTACGCACACACGCACGTGTATCGAAAAAATAAATGTTGTAAAATTTTACAATGCTTCGTCTCGAATCGATAACTAAACGATTGGCAATCAAGATCGTAAGGACTGCTGCGAGTGGAGACATCGATTAACCCGCAATGTTATACTTTTAATCGAGTAAGCATAGAATTAGAGCCGTTACCAGTAAATCTTCAATTTTTTAATTCTAACAAAAACTTGTGATTGAGTAAAGAAAAATTTATGACGATTACATATATATAGTATTACATTAGTAAAATACCTGTGAAAATTAAAATGCTAGTCGGGAACTGAAATATAATTTAATAAATGCTCGATTTCAATTTGTCTAGTTAGATTCCTTCATGTTATGAATCTTAGCGAGCATTTAAAACAAGCTAGCAGTCGTTATCAAATTTACTTCGTATAACCATAAATCTGACAGTTGTTAACCGATAATTAATTTATAATATTAAAATGATACATTTTGTCATACATATTTGTGGACATCAATATTAATAAAATTAAATATTTGTAACATCGTGGACGGTTTCTGAACAGATTAAGATATAACTTAAATGTTAAAATTCATTACGTTACTTACTACAAAAGCGGTTGATATTTCATTCACGTAAGCAACAGTATTATTTGGACACGATGCATTTCTTTGAAATAAGGCTAGCAAACAATGGAATAAATGAAGTAAACTATTTCATATTTATGACGTATATATCCGTTATACTAATACGGAATTATTCATGTTATGATGAAAAATAGATGTTAGAAGAAAAAAGCTGTCAACAATTATAGGTTTCGATATCATTATAACCTACTATAAAACATAACAATACAATTCGAGAGAATATATGCTATTGTTAATTTTGGCCAACTTAAAGCATACACGTGCCTGCAATCATGGCGTAGTTCTTTACAGTCTGTTATAAGCCCGGAATAATTTCGAGGCCACATAAATACTGGATTCTAGAAGGCAGTAAGTTTTTCAAACCCAACTCGCTAGCTAGGATACTTCTGCGGCCATGTAACAGCATTGCTGTTTTCCGGTAGTCATACATATGCCAGAAGTATTTTGAGCAAACAAGTTTTACCATTTACGTCCACATTGTCACATAACATCTGATGAAATCGAAGCCGATAACCTATATAAAAATTAAATGTCTAATGTTAGCTTATAGCCCCAAAAGAAACGTCAAATATTTAACATAGACAACGAAACAACTGGTGGAATACAAAAATTTATTTATTCATCGACGCCAGTACGACGTGGCATGAGTTGTGACGTCGATGCGAGAAACCCGTACGAGCGTAATCACCGCATTACGCGTCCGACTGCTGCTTAACCCTTAAACAGTCGATAAACTCCATGGCCTACGGGGAGAAGTGCAATCAATCAAAGCTGCATCCAATGAGCATCAAGAAGCGCCACAATGATTTATACGCCCGACCGCTACGCCGCGCACCCATGTAATGGCAGCCGATGATCACGACTCGAGATCCTTAACTCCAAATTGCTTCTTTTTTTTTATATTAACAAATTTTGTTGCTTCATTATTATAAATAAAAAATAAACGAGTTGTTATTTAATAAAGGATACGTTTATATTCAATATGTTATGAAGTACTGTACTGTTTTTAATTTTTAGTTTTAAATAGCAAAAACTAGTTAAAAAAATATCAGAACCCATAAAAAAATAATTACATTTTTTCTCTCTATTCGTTTGACAATATTCGTAACAACTTTCTAAATACACGCATCTTATATTTTACATACGTATGTAACATGTACGATCAAGAAAGTTTCTTCGTAAAATAATTTATAGAACAAATTCTTGAAAAAAATGTTCTCAAATAACGATTTCAGTGAGAGTGCAACTACTCTTAAACTTTTTTTGCCATAACTGACAAAAATATTAATGGAACCATAGACATTTCGATACTCTTAAATTTCCTGATATTTTTTTCTATTGATAATAGTCTCACCCACTAACACTCAGTTTGCAATGGGCAAACCCACTTTACCTCAATTGACACACTATGTTAAGTAAAAATCACGCCGTAGGTGAAGTGATGTATGCTTACCCATAATATAAAAATATTATGATAATCAATTAAGACAGTATGTACACATTTAAACTTTTTATTTCAGTATTTAAGTTAAAATAAAGTTATAACTTCAGAAACTCGTAACTATAAAAGTAAATAGGTGAATTAATCTCCGACAACCCTAAGTACATATCGAAATTTCATCATAAATAAAAGTGTGCTAAGAGCCTTAAATTGGAATAATAAATTGTTTACCATATCTCATATTAAAAGGGCAGCGAGGAAGCAAGACGGGGTTAAAGAAAAAAAAACAAAAAGCATAGACAAACAGAAACAAATGAGGCGGACCGAAATTGAATGCTTCGGTTATTCATTCTTGTTTTAGTTATGCAATATTTTTGTTGTAATATCCAATTATGCTCAGCCCAGGACTATTCCGACTTTTTCTTTCCTTTGGGGTAACTCTCTTGAACTAATTAATGATTTCCTCACAGTTGGAGCCCGAGGTTATGAGTTTCTTTTTTATCGGCTCGTAATATTTTAATTGATGACCTTTTCGATTAACTAGTCGTGCTATATAATTGAATGTCTGTGTTCCCAAAATAGCTTAAAATTAAAAAAATCGTAAATGTAACTACAAATTAATTTAGCTCTAATAAAATTTAATATGTTGCTGTATTTGTTTGAAGCGCTTGCTTTGTTCATAGATGATCAAAAATGGCGTACATGATTCTTACATAAGCCCATTTATCCCATACGATCGTGAAAGACAGTTCAGTAAAACTAATTAAGAGATGCATAAATTCGGCACGCATAGTTAACATGAACGGAACTCTTTACAGTAAGAATTTATCGTAGATCATTAACACATCGACTACTTCACTGTGGCAATCAAACAACTCTGTAGATTTCTATCGGCAGATAGGCAAAGGAATTCGCGTATGTATGCCGCCATAATCACACGCATAAAACGTAATTCCAGCCATAAAATTATGGGACTTACCTTCGTTAATGGGTAATTTGTGTTTCAATTTAATCCAAGCATCGGGTAGGAACACACTTCATTATATTATACAGTTACCATTAGGTGACTAATCGACGTCCAGCGTTTTTATGACAACGCATAACACAAATAGTTACGAGATAAACGCAGGCACATTCTATTACACCTAGGTTCTTTTTTTTTAATTTCAGTCAAATGCTTACAAATTTTACTGACGTTAGGTTTCACTGGGTAATGCTCTCAATAAAGTCACAGAACTCTATTTTTAATACCAAAAATCTGCAACAAAAATGTGTTCTGAAGTGAACATTTCGTATGTACAAAATTGTTTTAAGTCAAAATCGAAGAATCTAACGTTCTTCATCGTTTTTCATCAACTATGGGCTAACACGACTTCAATGAAGACATAAATAGACATATATGCCTGCTGGAACATAGCAATGCAGATTTATATGGAGTGTGAAAGCTAACCAGGATACGAACAAACTTAATTTTCCAACCACAATTCTTGTGGCGCGGGATGAAACCAGGGAACTGCGGATAATAAGGTAAATCGTGGCGTCACAGAAGCAGTTTAAATGTGCAATCCTTCAGAGTGATCTTTTCACTTATCATCACATCTTTTCTATTAGTTGCGTGATAAAAAAAAATGTTTTGTTATAATTTCCATGTAATTCATGCTTCATTACTTATATCGTATGTACATTCACATTACCGAAATGCTCCATCGCAGTTAAAAACAAAATTATATGAATTAAATACAATATAAAACATTATTATTTGACATATATTCACGACATAAAGTGGAAATAATCTGTGGTGTATTACAGAATAGTCCCGCGAAACTTTTACCCGCCAGTATTAAATCTGCACAGACTATATAACACGGCAGTGACAATCTCTAGCATTAGAGCGTAATAAACAAAAACGTGAGATTCCGCTCAGCACGGCGGACCTGTAATAAATTACGATATTATTATACATTAGTAGTAGGAAAGAAAGTTATTACGTGAGAGTGTTACCTTTGCAAAAAGTCTGTTAACGTCGTGTATTATTATTCCGATATTATTACGGGCGACTGATGAAGTCGTCACCGAGTGACGATTGGCGATTATTATGACAGTATTCATTCGGATTGTAACAACAAAAACGTATATTTCTTGGCAATATCATATCACTGAGCAATACGTATTCCTAAGGATAATTTGAATTTTATATCCAAAACCTGCTAGACGTAAATGTAGCAATAATAATATCTTAACGAAAAAACTGAATCGATATTTATGAAGATAAATGATTAGATATATTTATTAGGATTTACAGAAAAAATAATACTGAACAAAAATATGAAAAAGCATAGTTTAAAATATATTTATTTATCAATTAACCTATAAATGCTAAAAAATACATCAATGATTTACTTAGATATTCAGTTAAAATTTAAAAAATAATTTATATCTGTCTTTTTATTAACATAAATTAAAAAATAGAATTTAATTTGTTAATTTAGTACTTATATAATATTTATAGTTTCATCATCTTATTTTTTGCTATGTGAATGTTTTATGCATCCAATTAATTAATCTTAAAATAACTACGTACACTAATTTATAACATTGTATTTAAACACTCGTTAAATCTTTTTAATAAATAAATAAATATACCAGTATGAATCTAGAAGTTCAATTATAAGTATAACGGAAACTAAATTGTATACAGGAAATACCAACGAATACGGACAATCAACGTTTCATTACAAACAGTACGACAACATAAAATATAATCATATCGCTGAGCGTACGACGTTCCATGCGTTTACATGTAACAAAACTTTCGTCACATCGATGACATAACCCCTTAACACTAATACACCTCGTAAAATGGTCACAAAAATTCAATTATCAATAAGTTACCAGCGGAATACACCTCGCGGTATCGTAAAAATACGATAATCAATGATTATGTTAGAAAAAAAAACATCACGTGAACAGGGCGCGGTGTAGCAAGCCAACGAGCTTGATTAGAGCCGATGTCACGCCGATAAAGGCCGTAAAGTTTGAAAATTGAAAAGGTAAGCTCATTAAAAATGCCATATTTTATGATTTTTAAGTAGACAGGTGAACCCTATGACGACTGTAGGGTGCCCATAATTAACTTAACTGTGTTTCACACGATGACTGCCTCTATAGCGCAATGATTAACTACTTGCAAAGTTGGACAGACGTCCCAGGTTCGTTTCCGTAGCCACATGATTAGCAGAGTTTGAATGGTGGTAGGGTTTTTCGAACCCATCACGCTAGCTCAATATTAATAACACTTAATATTAATCCTGTATGCTGTTATGACGGCAAACATAGCAGTATGTTAATCCTGTTGCACAAATGAAATATTAATACAGTATGCTATTATGCCTGCCTCTGAAATTAAGGACAAGTGCAACGTAATCAACTACATGTCAAATGTTTTTCCATATCTAATCAATTTTACTAATGTTACCTAATAAATAATAAAACACGTATTACATATTTGTAATTTCATTTTATCGGTTTTTTAGTCCGATTGCGACTGTCCAACCATTTTCTTATTTCGAGACACCCTATCCGCACACACCTGATCCGTAGGCCGCACCCCGCGGCGCCTATCTAATGAAATAAACTGAAAATCAACACGGAGCCCACGCAGGCTGCCCTTTGTGCCGCCGCCATCGCCATCACGATATAATTAACACCGGAATTTATAATAACGCTGTCCCGCAATATCTCATAACGCGTGGACACGGCATTATTTGATCACCGCACCGATGATGGTTTTTATATGCAACGTGGACAATAGTTTAAATATTAAGGATCCACATTGTGAAACTGGTCTAACATGTATTTAAATAATATGTGATGAGAAAGAGCATCTCATTTTTTAATCCAAAAATTGTAGTTCTTTATTAGACTCGATTGAATATATTTCGCCGTTTTTAAGAATGTTTCTTTGTAATATCACTAGACAGCTTTTCCATGTACATCAATTAAAATAAAAAATTAAGGGAAGGAGGAAAAAGAAAATATACATATATATAATTAACAGCAATAAATAAAGAAAAATCTCTAAATCTCACATGCACTATATACAATAAATGAAGTCTATAGATAATCCGTGAAATAAGTACCATTACACATATCGCTTATCTATAAAAATAATTGTAAGAAAAACAAAATACACATCCAAATATGATCGATGACACTGATAAACTATATTATAAGTGGATTCATACTGGCAACATTTGTCCGGTTTCCCGATCATTCTGTTATTGACGTATTCAAATAACGAAACAGATTTAATTTTCAATTTGAATTTGATGCGTGTTAATAAGAACAATATCTCATAAGGTCGGACTCTCGACCGAGCTACCACAGGCGCGCCTATCCGGACATCTAACGAATTGAATTAAACTCATGCATCATTTTAGTGAGCCATGAACTAAACGTTGCCTTATACTTATTCTGATCATTTTGTTATTTAATCTATTATTTCAAATTAAAACATACTTTTCTTAATTTTAACATACAAGCTGCAGGAATATTTCTGCGATATCCACGTTTGAACGCCGATATAGGCGATATCTACAGCTCTCAATAATTTCATATCTATTTGTTTCCATCCAGATATATTAAAGAAGTCTTTAAGACAACGGTGTTCTAAAAGACTTGTAAACAAGGGCTAGTTATCGTCATTGACATGACCACTTACCAACAAGTAGGATCATTGTCAGATAATAGTCTAAATAATAAAAAAAACCATTGTAATCATTGTAGTGAAGACCAAAACTTATATAAAGTTATTACATTGTCAATGTAGACTTTAATAACATTTCGTAATAAGCCGTGATAAATATATTTTCGGTTGTATTTATTTGAAAGTTAAGGATTGTTAAGTCATTGGGCGACAAAGGGAGAATTTTTATAACTGACATGATAATGGTACAGTTTCGATGAAGCTGTAATAGTCGTCAAAAAGACTAACAACGCAAACTTCACAGAACCTAGCAGCAGCAGCAGATTATAATTTATTGAACCAAGCGATACTTTGCAGAATTCCATGACTTAATGAAACAAAAAATTATTTAGCTTATTATTACTTAACGAGTTTCATCACAACACACGGCATCTTCGGGAGATATTCTTTCGACGTCGTGCTATCGAAGAAATATTTTTCTTTCTTTTATTACGAGCTCAGCTTACCATATGTTTACTAAAGTATAGATTTATTGGTTAATAGAAAACGTGCTCAGCTATTTGTTTTTATTACGTGCATATCGATTTTTTGATTGTATAAATGTTCAAATCCTCCAGAATAAGCACGCGAACAGCTAACACGGTGTAACGGTAGGGGTGCGCGCGCGCAACATGACGTCTGCTCCAAATATTAGGCGATGGAAACAGTACGCGGCGGTAATCGTTTACGAATCGCAGGTGCAAATAATTAGGTTTCAACATCAATATGATTGCCCACAGCTGCAGCATTAACATAGGATTCGATATTGTTATTAATTCAAACGATTATAAAATGTTAATGAAATCATCGAAAACCACTTAACTGTGGAGCATTTAATTTGTGCTTATATTTTATCAGAAGTGGGCCTACACACAATTTCACATGTTGTTAAGTGAAAAAAGGCCCGTAGATAGAGAAGCGTGCTCGCCCAGACCACGTTGGCCGCCCGAACCCAGAAAAGGTGTTATGACGGCAGATTGACATTGAATGTGATAGCTAGCCAAACGGGTGCGGAAAAACCTTATTACCATCTAGTAGTCCCAGAATCGCACCCTAGACCGTTGAGACAAATCAAGCGATAAACTACTGCAGCACGAGGGCAATAAAATTTTAAAACATTTACGACAAAGGAAAAATAATAACGTTAAAGGTTAAATCGAACTTCGAAAAGTGTTTAATATGTAATGCCTTTTTTAAATTTAGCTGTAAATTGAATAAAATTTATATTGATGATAACACTAGATTTACCGGACCAGTCATTTTGACTGAACAACCCTATATAAGAAGCTACGTATACTGTAATGCTTTTGATATTTTTATTTTTTTTATGCCGCCTCTGATAGCGTTGTTCTATATATTTTATTGCGAACCAGGAAAAATATAAATGAAATAACGCACACAACTAATACAGATACGAAAAGAAAACCATAAAAATGTGTTGATAAATCTAATGTTAGAATGTGTTGCAATTTAAAAATGTAGAATCGCTTAAACGTAGTGTTTAAAATTATGTATTTAAATGTTCACTTTCATCACACAATCGAAGAGATTATTTTAAAGACAACTCAAAATGATGTATTCATAACCATTTATCCAACTTATGTACATATTACTTAACATTTTATACGTAAATGAAGCTGTGACGGTCTTAAAGTTTTAAGTTGTAAGAAAAAGAACCAAAGATGGTTGAAATTGTAGTTTTCTTAAAATATTTTCATGTGACAGCCAGAAGTATACCGGGCGAACACGCCTCACAATTTACAGCCTCATTGTAACTTATCATCAGGTGAAATTGAGACCAAGTTTTAGCCCATATCCAATTAAAAGTGACCCGATTAACACTTACTGCGTAATTTGCTCTTTAGCTTTTTAATAATATTACTTTTAAATCAATATCTCAAGTCTATGTGTGACGTAATAGGTTGCTTTCAATCACACCACTTGATACATTTAAGTAATATCATGCGAGTCAAGTCAAACGTCGTAGGAACACCAATCGGTCATAGATTTCCTCGCATGCCCCCAGCGTAATACTCGTAATGAGTTTACCGGAAAATTATACCGGACAATTAGTACCGTCCGGTTTAAATGGACATTAATACTGAGGTGAGCGATGGCGCGCCTCAGGCGCCCGTCACTGCATCTCACCAATTTATCCGAACACTCAAAATCACCACTAATCAAAGAGCATCGCGTGTCACCTTACACTGGACGTTGATATTCTAAGCCCTATTAATTTGCGTTGTTAAAATGATTGACATATTCAATTAGCGAGGTGACCGGCAGACCTCCCAACTCGGTTCATAGATGTTTGACGACCAATTTAAATGGAGCCTCTGCTCTTCATACATGAACCCCGCTGTCTTCCACTAGTGCTTCAAATCGAAGAGGAAGAGGGTATCAATTATAAATGGTCATTCGTAACGAACAGGTCGTCTCGCGGTTAGAATGTTGTTTTCTGCAATTACTGAAGGGATAGCGTGTCTTTACTTTAATAGGCCTTTCAGCGTTGCTTTGATTTTGATTAAGTGAAGAATTCGCTTTCGTTCTGAAATACTTTCTATAAAAAAAATAATGTAATACACACTTTTGTAATAAAATGTAATCGAAAAATAATACATTTTAAATGAAAGTAAATATTTGTAAAGAAAAATTTTATGAAAAATAATATCAATATATCGATAGAGAAATAATAACTGAACATAAAAAAACAGAGAGAACATAAGAATAATAACACGAAGAGAAAATAAATGTCGCTAAATCATAAAATAGACGTTGAAATGTGAGGATATCAGCAAACATGGAGAATGAATTATCACGCGAATTTACTGCATAATGTTTCGGGGTAAATACTATTTTTATCATTTTTACCTCAAACTTTACCTTAATATCACACGATGTTTACCAACGAGATTCTGAGGCGTGTTCGCTCAGAATACTTCTGACTGTCACATGTATGACTGCAGAAACCCAGCAACACTGTTATGGGGACAGGCTGACTCAAGAGTAGCCAGGCGGGTCTGAAAACTATCAAGATATATTAATTACCATTAGGTAGACATTCAGTCGTAATACAACAAATAAAAATCATTCATCATACGCCTGAAGTAATACGATATTAATGTAATTTTTTCATTACAGTTACACATTCGTCCGTGTAAATTTAATAAAGGAATATTCGTCGTTTCAAAGCTACCAACCTACTGTCGAAACATCTGTATTAGATTGCATTAAATTAGTTCACGACTTTCGTTCGTCGCTGTGTTTTTTATTCGATTCGATATTTATTTATTTTTTTCATTTGATTCGTTCCGACAAAAGGCAACGTGACCGGACCACTGCAGCATTCATAATGAAGTTGTATCTATTAGACCTCTTCGGATGGTTTTTACACCGTATTCAATTACAGACTATAATATACAGTGATAACTCACCATTAGTTTTCAAAGATCAATTCACAGTAGGACAGCGGTCCTCCACATTTATTTCTAAAGTAAAAGGCGATTTTCTTTTGCTTTTATACACGATATATGGCGAAACGCATTTAAGCACAGTATATTTTTAAGGTAAAACATCTTATATTGATTAACTTATAATAATATCTCCACCAGATACCTTAAAAAAGTAGTTCTAAATGCCTTTTACAAAAAAAAAAACTAAAGATGATTCGTAAATAGTTGTCAAAAACACTTACTATTAAAGTCTATCAAGCGCTGTTAACAAATGATTTGATGTTATAAATTAAAATTTTTTCACAAATAAAAACAAACTTAAAAATATCAGAAGCGACTAAAGAGTATTCTTGTAGAATAATCACCATAGATAACATCTATACTTGTACCACAAAGATTACATTTTACGTAATAAACCGTGTCGATGTCTCAAATCATTATTTTGATGAATGCATTTATAATCTATACTTATTGAATATCCTAATAGGGAATTACGTTATAGTCTAGAATGAGACGTATCAACGCAATCCCAGCGGGGGGAGATTGCGCGCGCATGACGCAGCGCGAGGACCACTGTTGCTATCTTAATTAAAATGACTCCACAATTACGGTAATATAAATAATTAAACTTACACACAAATTATGATATACATTATTGATATCATAATTTGTGCGTAAGTTTAATTATTAAAGCTTTTAAAGCAAATAAAATATTAAAAAATAGTATTTCACTTTTTTTTAATTTCATTAGGCTAGTAATTGACCTTAATTTTAATTACACACCGTATTACATGTTAACGAGGTTAAATGGTGAAAATTGCTCGCCAAATATGGCTCTCAAAAGTATGACTGTCGAAATATAGCAACTTTGTAATAGCAGCAGATTGATATTGAAGGTGGTTAGTCAGTGTCGATTTGGCATCACGTCATAATACAATAGGACAAAATAACATTGCTGGCCGGAAGGTGGGTTCTAAAAACTCAACTATAATCTAATTCCAGCTACTTACGTAACAGGAATGAAGGAAGGATCAATTACAATGCAAGAGTTAAACCATTATGATATAAAGGCAGTTAAAGTCACTAAGCTCACATGAAAACAAAGTTTTTTTCAAGTAAAACACTAAGGATAACAATATACCCATTGTTCTCTACAACTAAGGTTTCACCAAAGATATCAAAATTTGGAAACATTCATGCAACCTTAAGTAATACCCAAAACCAAGACTGATGGTTTTTACTTAACACAATATTACAATCTTAAAGATAATTTTAATAATGAAAACGACTTTTGATTATCTTAAAAATCAACGACACGCAAGAAACATCATTTTTTTTATGGGGAATCCAACATTGGATACTCTTTCGTTACACGCTAGCGGAATAGTTATATCAGACTCTTACGGACTAAAACCCGACGGTGTCCCTCATACCTTGAGTCAGCATTACGGTAATGGTTTCGTACACAAACGTAGTAACGTTACGCCCTGGCGTTACTGGCAGGCTACGGTGATCATATACCACTTAAATAATATAAAAAGAAATTAGCATATATATTAGAGATATCCGTTATACAAATTACAACACCACAAAATCGTTTATTCTAAACCGATCATACCGCATAAACCACGCCGTTCACATTCGGTCTGGATGCGGCTACTTCAATAATCACATTGGAAATGTTGATTAAAGCTTCTCTCGCTGCCTTTATTAATAGGCTTATGATTACGACTTCTAATAAAAGCTATCACAACCGCGATGGACAGGTTGAACGGGACGAAAGTCGCTTTCAAATGAAAGCCCAAAGAGTAAAATAGTCGTTGGCAGTGGCAGACGCGTAATTTTTGTTTTGTTTATTTTTTTGGGTTGCGAACTAACATTTGACCTCGCTTTCACTTGAAAGTGTCATTTTATTAACAAAATATTAATTAATATTAATAGTGAATTTTAATTCATCTCGTATTGAGTAATATAGGTGTATAACATCGTTTTCATTGACTCCTCTGAAATCAACATCAACAGAAAATAATTTAAAATTAGACAGCTGTCAAAAATGTACAATTTTCAAAAATTGACACCATTTTTTACAAAGGAAACAGAAAAGATAATAAAAACAAAGCACGAACTTAAATCATCAGGTTAGTTTAAGCTATTGTAAATAAATGAAAAAAGCCCAAAAATTTAACTAATTATCTATGTTTGATATGCCACAATAATTTAAATTAAAATAATTTTGTTTCGTATCAAAACGCAGGTAATGTAAAAATGAAAGTTCGGTCAAATGTAATCAACATAAAATATAACCACAAAATTATGTTAATAACGTAATAATTCATTGATTGCATTAAACAGTATTCTTAATTGATATTTTAAAACGAAATTGCGTAATGTACTCCATATAATAGCACTGGAGAATCAGTAGTAAAATCGTTAATAATTAACAATTATTCTTATTAATTTCTACGAAAATATATTTTGTACATGACACCAAGTAAAAAAGTTAAAAATAAAATTGTTTTATTTCCATCACGTTCTATTTAGTCTATGGTAAAACGCGCCTCTCGAGTACTCGGTCGATTGAATGCGAGAGCAAATTACAGGCTACAACTGCATGGACACCTTATTACAGCTCTCGAACTGTTAAAGCAATTTAACTGACATTTAAATAGTTCCGTCACATAAGCAAACGGTGAGTAATAAGGAAATTCTGCAAAAAGTGTTCGGTATTGACACAGTAGTGAACGAAGAACTATGTCATTAATGTAAAAAAATTAGTTACAATATCACGCAATGACGAGTGGATGAGGTATACCTACAGTTACATTATAAAAATATGACATCATAATTTTATAATTTATTATTCACATTTCAAACGATTTTCAAATGTTATTGTAGAAGTACTAAAATGACATTTTCTGTACCATAAATTTGAAATGCATGCATTAAACTTATGGATACATCTATAATCTGTGGTACGAAATCATCTCAGCGGAAAATAAATGAAATGACATATTATAACGTCCGTATCGCAATTAAAATGTCACAATTGTAAACAAATTCTGAACAGATTACAAGCGGTCTCCCGAACATTAGTGTCGAAATGAACTTGGCCTTAATAATAGTGTAGGTGGCGTGTTATGAAACGTAATTACGAGCGGGGTAGCACAACAGAATCCGGTAGTTAATTATCCCAAATTGTATAATAGTGGTGCGGCAGTTCGCGACGCGTAATTGCGCGCCCGCGGCCACGCCGCTACCACTGCGGCCAGCGCTGGGCACATTGAATTATATCAAATTAATTTAAATTAACTTAAGCTATGAAGAACATCGCGCTGAAGTTAAAAAGAACCAAGATTCTTTCAACAAGCATCAACCGCCTTGAAAGTAAAACGAAACATTTGCAACTCTGTTTAAATTATGATTTTTTTGTATGTTGTCAATTATGTATAGGTATATCAAATTTTTATTTATGTATATGAAACATAAATTAATTGAATATTTGCTTCGAAAATTGATTAAACCTATTGATCCATTTCTTAAAAAAAGAATAATTTGAAATTATTAAACATAACCCCTTTATTTTTTCTGTAAAAACATACAATTTATTTATATTACTAATTTCTTTACATGTCCGATAAGAGAAAAAGCGTTTTTGTACACGCAAGATTAAAAACAATATTAATTATAACAAAATCGATTAATAAAGTAAATCATTAAGAATTGATTCCAACTAGATTAAAAACTAAACACAAGAATAACTTAAAAACAATCTGTAGTTCTATTTCAGTATCAGGGAAATCGAACGTGAGGAATTGCAAAGTAATAACGTGAAATTTCTTTTGAGATTACACCTAATAACATGTAATACGGTGAGGTAACCACTTATTACTATATCAAGGAAGTGCAAAACGCGCGGAACGAATCATAAAGTGAAGTTCAAACGTGCAAATTGTTACTTGTGATATGTAATCCGTGAACTAATAATGCAGAAGCAGGTGTTAACCGGAGGAATGCCTGTACAACAATAATGATCTAACCTACTTGTTCGTAACATCTGAAAAATCAAAGTGATAAAATTTTTTATTGATTTACTCTGTGATAATAGAAATCAATATTGTGTTTGAAAAAATATATTGAAAAGTCTATTTTATGATTTGAATTGACTCAATCAGAGTGTTGACATTATTAATTTTTTTAAATACAAAATCCACAATCCTGTCTGCATACCTGAGATAATCATGTATTGCATTCATTATTAACCCTGACCCGTCTTCGTCATTTAAACTAGAATAATAATATGAAAATATCGATACTAGACTTCAAAATTCGTATTACCTCTATGGATAAATATTAAATATTTTGATATGGTTAAACAAATAAAAAAGGTTTTACGTTTTTAAGGAATTTCGTTTTAATATAATCTGTGTACATTTATAAATATTACTCACACACGTCAGAAACGTAATATTGTATCATTTATTATATTATTTCCGACATAGGTTAATAATGTAAAAATTAATTAGATCGAAACTCAGCGCTGCTTCATAAACAATATTTCTTTATTGGACTTCTTTAAAATTTATTTCAAACTTAATTGTTTATATTTTTGATTTGTCTTTAATTTAATGTTCAACTTCTAATACCTCTACCACGATAAATAAATCAAATAAATAAAAAACCTATTATCATTGGTACTAACATTAGAACTACCGAAAAAAACAATGAAATATTCAAATACTAATTTTCTGGAAGAACTAAATCATAGTTATCACATTACGCGTTCTATAATAAAGCATAGATTCGATTGCTATCAAATACATACGACGAGAAGATCCATAAATTTCTCTCCATAAAAAATCGTAAAAATAAACCGGTGGTGCGATAGTTTTGCCATAGCTAATACATTCAGATAAAAGTCTCGCAAAATGCAAAAGCACTCTTCTTACACACTAAATCATTTTTTACGAGTTCTGTCTAGGTTAAATGGAACAACTAAAACCAATCGAACGCAATTACGTATACGTACTCCTTAATAACGATCTCGCTTAAATAAAATCGTTTTAAAATCTTTCATAACCAACATAGTAAGCAAATTGGCCAATTCGCCCATAAAGACTTATGATGGCCCGGTCCATTATGCTTCATAAGTTGGAAATCCTTATATAGAGTGGTGTGAGCTATCTGCTACCGCGTACCTGACTTTATGATCACTTAACTTATAACCTGTACATATATGTAAGAACATAATTGGAAGCGTCAGACGCAGTCGCCGCGACTATAGTTAACTTAATTTTCTCATCACAACCTAAATATATTGACTATAGATTTCATCATAATCAATTTACCTTACTTGAAAATTTTATACAAGTAAATCGAATAATTTAGACAGAAGATCGTACATCGATTTTTTAAATTACATAATAATTTATATATAATTTACTACAAACAAACAAACCAAAACATGTTTCGGTGATAACAACAGTTCAATAATGAAAAGTTTTATAAAGTGAATATTTATATAATGTATACCGAATCAAAGAATTGCAATTATAAATTAAAACAATTAAGCGGAAATTTTATGTTTTCATATTAAAGCGGGAGTTGCATTTTGATATACAAATTACAGGCAACTACGCATCGAAGTCTTCGCAGCGCCTTGAACTATAATTTTAAAGTCCTTTTAATTGAATTTACTGCATTTATTTCAATACAATGTAAAAAGGGTAAAATTAAAGTTGATTCAAATTAGTGCCCGTTGACCTCGGTGGTACGAACAAGATCATTTACGATAACCACCTGACAAGTAAAGGGAGAAATTAATCGTAATTGATTTAATCAGCTGTTGTTGCAACGCACAGATGCAACGCTTGCGATGCTTACGACACACGCTCATCTTAAACTTCGCTTTCAACGTGTAAATAGGTGCCGTCGTAAAAAAGCGATTTTACGCTGCTTTATCCGTTAAGGATGAGGGAGATGGAGAAGCGATTTACTAAAACATATGTAATATTACTTTACAAAATAAAACTTAGATTACTCATACAAAATAAAATTTTCTTACTTTGTTGTGGACTATTACTTCTATAATCGTAACCAACTTCTCTTCTATTTCTTCTTGTTAAAAAAATAGGCATACATCAAGAATTACTAACAGAATTGAAAACTTGAAAATACAAAAAAATATCCAAAAAATGTAGTATTCAAAAATAAAATTACATAATATGTAACTGCTTTTGACGTATCGATTTTGACACTCAAATTTTATTTTGTTATTTATTTACCCAAAGACCACAAAACTTGTGCAAATTAAGTACAATTTACTTGGTGTAATGACTAAAAATACTTTTATATTTGTGTATGTATAGTATTCATATATTAACTGTACTTTTTTAAAAATAATAAAAACGTCACCAAACTCAACTTTCCACATTACAAATTTGATTGGAAAGTTTGGTTGAAAAGTTTGCACTAAAAATTTTAAGTTCAAAATAATGTCAAAATGTTGGCGACGTCTGTCATATTCCTATCGGTGAAAACAATGCGCTTTCGGACTGAAGGTATGAGTGCCCATAAATCCGTTAGCCAGCGACCGCGCTGTGATAACCCGTGCCACGACAAAGTTCTGTGGGTGTATATCAGGCAAAGTGTGTAATCAGTTACTAACGTGCCTATCTACTACAATAATTTGTTGTCTGTTATATCCTTTGTGCTTCAATCGTTGTTTGTAATTTGCAAAATTCGCTATTTATATATTAAAACGTAAAGGAAAACCTATACATCATTATACACTATTATTAATCTATGATATTAAAGTTATGATAACGTCAATAACTTCATAGTTTATCTAATAGATATTTGTGCTAAATTTATTAATTATAGATCAAATACTGCTAACTTAATATATATATATATATATGGCAGTAATCTTAATAAAGTTCAAATTTAAAATTTTAATTAATTTTCTTAGAATTTAGACTACTGGGCGAATATCAGTTTAAAAAAAAAGCAGGTCCATTATTGCGCTAGAGCCTTACTAAGTGATAATTAGTCTACAATATAATAAATATTTAAGTACGAAAAATCTTAATTTACATGTGCGTAGAATCTATGTACATTATGTAAGTAAATATAAATAGTCAAACGATGCTCAATCATAATGTTATTCACGTGGACTACTGTCAACGAAAAAGTAACATAAAGTAAAATAATCAGAAGAGCATTTGTGTTTATTAATGGATTTTATAAAGAATCTCTAGGCAATTATATGTTCAGGTGATAACTCCGAAATAAAGAGCATGGTTAATCATTAAAAAAAAACCGCAACGAAATATACGATGAAAAAAAGCTTAATAATATAACTAAAGATTCCATAAAGACTAACAAAATCTCCGATTTGACATTGAACAAATAAGAAATAAGAAACGTAATTATTCTACAGAAGAAACTGTATAATGAAATAAGACTTAAATACTGGTAGCGTAGAACCACTGTAATTAATATTTTCTTTAAATATATGTAAATATCTTCAATGAAGATAAATTAGTCCCTTCCATTAAAATATTTCACAATCCATAAACGCCTAAAATTCTCTTAGTTTCAAAAAACGCGATGATGGCGCTAACTAGAATCCGTTTGATGGAATAAAAATATTATCAGACCGTTCTAACGTATTAGATTTAAAGATTTAAACGTATGTTCAACTGCCTCTGTAGCGCTGAGCTTGTTGCACGGAGGTTCAGAACACAGTCACACGAGTAATGGAGTTTTTTTTTTATGTTTATGGGCTAACACTTTGCCTCGATTACACCAGATGTGACAATGAGACCATATATGATGAAGCGTGTTGTTCGTGAATGCTTCTGGCTCTCACATGTGTGAATGCAATCCTATTATGGCGACAGATCGATATTGTGGGTGCTAAATAGCCAGACGAATTCGAAAAACCATACCACTATCCAAACTCCTACTCCTGTGTCCCGGAGTTCGAAATCGGGAACTCCGCGTTGCAAGGCAAGCAGGTAAACCACTGCAACTCGAAAACAGTCGGAGTTTGATTGTGGGAAGTATTTTTTTTAAATAATTTCAAATCAATCACTCAATGTCAATCAGTCTTCATAAAAGCATTGCTTTGTTCCGTCATCAATATGAGCCAGAGTATTCTAGACAAGAACGATTCACCCATCTACGGTCTAATTTTCCCTTAACATTATGTGTCAATTAGAATTGTGTTATCGTTGCCGATAAATAAAAAAAAAAATCCAAGTTGCTGATCTGAACCGTGCAGGATTTATGTCAACTTGATGAAGTAAAAAAAAAATGTGTCGATTAAGTTAATTCGTACCAAAAAGCCCCGTGAAGGTCGCTTAAGGTCCCCGATAAACGCTCGCCCATCAGCCCCGCAGCCGCCGACTCTTAATTTAATTAAAAAATTCACAGAAAACGAGCGGCGAGCGCGGCTCAATCTTCTAAATTGCGCACCTCCACAAGCAGCAGCCTAATTCCCTTAAACATTATTTTTGCATGCTTCATCGTATACTTTAAAATTAACCGGACCCGAGTAATGACTGTAATATGCTCAGTTTTGATTAAATTCCATCAAAACCAATACTTAAACGTTATCAGTACGGCGTTACAAAGAGGTGACGCCATTCTAAGCATCACGACTCGTAACAAACAACCGTGCCACCTTTCCTGAGTCTTCGTAAAAACGCTAAATGGTTTACCTATCTTTATGCAAATTGGGATATTAATTCGCGTGAATCGTTCTTGTAATATATAACGAAGCTTAAAATATCAATCATCAAAAATCTTCAATGTAGACCGCGAGTGATACTAGAAGTAAATAATACTAAAATCTCAAATTATGTAAATAATCAGCGAGAATAGTGATATCAAAGTATAAAAATCATATGTAAAATTTAGATTCTTAAAAATGTTATTGTGATTTCGAAATTTAAAAGATACAAGATACGTGACCAATCGAGAACACTCTTTAAATTTCATTAATTGACTGGCACTTTTACATGAAATAAAGTAATCGTGATTGTTATCAACTAACTGTACATACAAAACCAACTTACTGGAAAATTTTACTTATTGGCGTAACACTAAAGTGATTTGAAATTAATGATATATGCAGCAGTTTGAATTTTATATGTAAGTATATATAATATTAAAACTCTGAAGTGCTCTCCTATTTACTAACCTGATAACAGTCATAATTTATATATTTAATGATAGAAATAGATAATGAATAATAAATTTTTCGTTTCATTTCATTTCAGATAACACCTAATGCTTTGCTATTTACTACTGAGTATATTATTTTCCATATAATTCGTATGCATGAGCCATTATAAATAACTCAATTACAGTCACAACAGTTTCAATGTATACATACAGCGAATTGAAAATTATTTGTTGATATTTTAAGAGCGACTCAGCAAGGCCCACAAATTCTTAATCCCGTACCTAACAACGAGTAAAATCATTCAAATCCAGATATCGATATGACATCAATAAAAATCCGCCAGAAATAAAATATCTTCCGCTTAATAAACCTAGTATGCTTTTTGACTGTCTATTTATGTCAATGGCAATTTATAACTTATTAATTTAACAGTGATATAGAAATAATTCTTGGAATCGTTTATAAAAATATTGAATTGTATTTTATGTAGAAAAATTTTTCAGAAAAACTTACTGACCGTACCGACTAAAATCCATATATAAACTATATCACTTGACCTGTTAGCTTATATCAAATACACCTTGTCTTTGGGTCTCACTATAACTATCAAGAAACCAGCTGGTCGCGTATAATATCGACATTTGTAAAACCAATCATCTCACTAACGGCGTGTAATTGCAGTATTGATAGCCGAAGGCACTTAGATTCTATTTGCTTATTTCTATTCATACTTACTGCGCTGAAAAGTAAGACACACAAACTATTTTTTAGAAATCACTTAAAGGTAATAAATATAATGCGAAATATGACTAAATATTTCGCATTATATTTATTTCTCGTTAAAACACGTAAACACAAGGTAAAAATATTTTAATATACAGGTGGTCTTTATGTTATACGCGTACATTTTCTAAGTAACAAGAGGTTATTGAATTCTTAGGTTTATATGTATGGATAGGGTTTTTTTTATTTTGTATAGTAATAAAAAAATTAAACCTATCATCCACTATTCGGCTTTCCCGAGGCTATTATCATCTTTTCAATAACTAAAAGAAAACTGTTTAAAAAAAATGTAATTCACTCTTTAATCTGAATTACACATTTGACAGAACAGATGCTGCAGTTGATCCTTTAATTTTTTTAACCGGTAATAATCCAATACAAATTATACAGACAATAAACACTCATGTCGCCAGCGCCTAATTTCCTGTCTGATAGCTTTATTAATGAAATTTGTCACATTAATTATAAAATATTTTCTTGCACGCAATATTTACAAATTTTCACCTGGGAGGAATTATATTATTGGAAATTATAAATGTTGCATTATTTAAGATCCTGTTTTAGATCATGATGGGTTACTCATTTTTAATTTCATATATTACCATATTTTTAGTAAATATTTATTTTTTAATTTTATAAGTACATAATTTAAAAATTTAAGTAGAGCAGCGAAAGAGAATTTTTTAAACAATTATAATAACTTCTAATTAAAACACAAAGCTCCGTTCTTGTTTAAACGCCCTCTACTGATAATGTTACTATTCAAAATTACACATTGGAAAGATAAAAAATTGAATATTAGTGCTTAATATTTAAAAATAGCTTTTTAATCGGCAACAGGAAGAAAGTATTGCTTTTTTATGTATGTATAAGTTTTAATTGTGAGAGTAATCAATAAGAAACACATTCACATTTGTATACCTTTGCATTTTTCAGTGTCTGTTCATTGCAACTATCAATTATTGTGTGAAAAACTTTTTTAAAAATGAAAACTGTATTTGTATTGGATGATAATATTGACTTTATTTATGAGTAACATTCACATAAGTGAACGTCTAACCATATCATATTAGTTTATTTTAGTTTCAAATATCAATTTTCGCAACTATGTATTCCTAATATTATTTTTTAAATCATACGAAAGGAAGTAAAACACGTTCAACACTAATTTATTCGCGTTCAACGGACATTAGCCAGGCATCGTGTAATTTACCACCGCGAAAGAATGCTCCCAATTATCCGGGGGCGGTGACGTTACGGCAGGATGAAGCAATTTGTTGCAATCAGGGGACAATCGCTCAAGTTATCGCTATTAGCCTTTGTCGGCGATCCTTCAATACACTCTTTACTACTTTGAAACGAGACAGAGGTCTATTGCGAGCTCATCATGTCGATTTAGCCAAATAAGGCCATTACACAATGCCACACAGCTGTTATATAACAAATTAAATTGTGCTCACAAAAAATTCCACCGAAGCCATAACAGGTCTTTTAGCTATGTTATAAATTCACATATAATTATATTTTGGTATTACTAATGTTTTTCTAATTTTAATTTATTTAATAAATATTAAGTATTTAATAATATTAAGTTCCTTTTGCCATAAATTTTTGTTAGATTTAGATGGTGGTAGAGTTTTTCGAGCCCGCGTGGCTAGCTACCACTTTCAATTGCAAACTACCGCCATAACATCATCGCCACGTTCCGGCAATCATACATGTGAAAGTCAAATTTTAGGGTGAACAAGCTACACCATCTAGACCCTCATTGTCACATCAGATGAAATCGAAGTCAAGTGAAGTCAAGAAAATATAAATATTATTTTTTGTTTAAATAGAAATACAAAATCTATAAGTATTTCAGTTTACTAATTATTATGGACAGACAGGCGGCAGAGTCACAGTAACGAGTTTCAATTGTCACCCTTTAGATACGAAACTCTTAAAAAGTAGATAGTATGAAGGAAGTTACTAAGCACGCGATTGCCAGTCTAAATAAAACCGTAGATTAGAGATTAAAGATTTGTCCCTTCACATTTTCGAGACGTTGGATATAATTTTATACGATACAATTATAACATAGGATAATATTATTATGAGTATTTTGAAATAATAAGTGATATTTGTATATCATAAGTGTGTTCTTATGAAATGTAAAAACATGTTACAGAAAGGGAAAGAAACACGAGTGTAGAAAGATGTACGGAGGAAAACCAAAGAAAAGATGAATGGACTGTAAAGTGCGGAATATATCTAAAAGATGTGAAAAAAGACCACTATTAGTCTTATGGAGGAAGGATACATACTTATTTTTTTTTGTTTGCGCGGGGAAAATGCATTGCTGCACCGTACTCCCCCTGTGGGAGGGGGAGGCGTGTGTTGGGCTACTGGCGCCCTGAGAAGGGCACTTTTCCTGGAAATAGAATTATTTCCAGGGGCTACCCACTAAAAACCCCGCGGC
>DWQX01000704.1:0-37297 GCA_018245475.1 Pharmacophagus antenor
TACGCAGATTTAAAATATTTTGCAAATTATAACCTGTGTACAAAGTGGTCTCAAACTTTTGGCCGGCAGTGTACATGCGTAGTAAGACAAAGAAAATGTTTATTCGGCAAACAATGTCGTCGAGTAATAAAAATGTAATATAGCCGTTTAACAACCTCGACAGTATTGTGTGTACAGTTTATACAAGCAAATCAAATTTCCAGCCTTTTTCAGCGTAATATCTTATTACGTTTATTTATAATTTAAATCTTATTTTATGAATGTAGAAAATTTTAAACCAATGCGATCTGACTGCGGCTAATTTCTTCAAAAGTAAAACGAGTAAGTGTATGAAGTAGTAGCAAAATAATACTATCTAAATTGATAATAAATTAGACATATATTATTTACTAAAAAAGATGTTTTTTATGTTTTTTTAACCTGTTAACCATAATGGTTATTTATCCATCACAAACAGACAATAACCCAGTATCTACATAAGTCTTAAAATGTTTTCTATGTACGAGACAAGGAAAAATACGTTTTGTTTTAATATTACATTTTTTCAATAACAATATTAACTGTCTTTAAGAAATATATTTTGCAATGTAACGTGATAAAGTGATTATCGCCGGTAAGTGTTGTTGGCACGTATAAAGGCTCAGAGGTGTCAGATCGTCAGTCCTCACAATTACCTGACCCAGCGCAATTTAATAAATTCTCAAGTGCCGGTCGGATATTGGCCTAACTCCCTTGATTGGACTACCTCACACACCCCTACCAACACCATCGCGATCTGACGCTTATTTATAGGTACCTGAATTATTTATTACATCCCCTATTTATTTTGCACAGTTAAATTAGCGTATATTTTAATCTGTCTAATGTAAGTCTCAAAAAATTACTATATTTTACAGTGTATGTAATATGCTAAAAAGAAGTAATATGCAACTGTAAAATTCAATAATGAATGTTCTCGTTACGTAACGAATAATAATAAAACGTTTTTTATTGACGTTTATAAAGTCTTGTCTAAAGTATTAACGCTAGGCACCGGTCTTTAAAATTCTGGTCCGAGTCTATAGTGGATATAAAATATTTATAATTTATTTAAATTGTAATTTACAAAGTACATTAATGTTAAACGAGAAAAGTACATTATTCCATTTAAGGTAACAAACGAGTTTGAATAAACTACGATCTTGGTATGCACAAGTTTCGTTCGGTGAAAAATATATTGAATCAATTGAAAAAGCGACTCGCTTTCGAGTGAATGGCGTGCATTCGTGAGCAGATCAATGAAATCGAATAACAATAGAATCTTCACAATTGTGAATTTCTCCCCTAACTTGGAACTCCCGCACTACTCGTGTACTTATGAGGTTATCGACTTTAAAGGTTGGCACGCCAAAAAACAGAATACAAACTTAAAGGATGAAATGACTTTTAACAGTTAAACGTGAGATTTCCGTGTTACATGGGAAGCGGTAAACTACTTCACCATCAGGCAGTCAAACTAGCAGCAGTAGCTCCGCATTGAGAACACAAATTAATTTTCTTCCACTTATATTCTCACTTCTCGGGTATTAAATTTACAAAGTTAGCATGTTTTAGGAATAAAGACTACATCACCACTTAAAGTATGGTGGGGTTGAAATGAAAGCAAAGTTGCATTATACTACATAGAGGCCATGAGCTAACTCCGAATCTTCAAGACCTTCCATAACACAAATTTCCAGTATTTAATAAATCCTATTTAATTATGATGTACGAAATCCGGGGTACAATTCATACGCTTGAGTATATTTCAAAGGCAACGAAATTTCCTTTCGGGATGTATATCATATTATTGAGGTACATAACATCTTATGAGCTCATTTATTACCTTAATACTACTTATAACGCAAAACCAATGACTTATTGTAATACCAAAGAGTGGTACATACCGTGTAATAATATATCGTAATAATTACTCGGTAATTGATTCAATAAAGATTTTAACATAAGTTAAAACAGACTATAATCTTCAAAATTATAAAGAGTTATTATCATACAGCCATATAATTTGTGGTAACTTTATACGTATTAACCGATACGGCTATGGCTTCGGAAACCGATGGAGATTCATTGATACCAAGGCTGTATTGAATTCCAATAGCGAACTCCAACGTGACCTGCTTTGAGGTGTGCTCGAGTGAAAATTCTTAATCTATTCACCGAAGCTTCAGAATGCCTCACTCATTTAAGCCGTCCTTAGAATGTAATGTCAACGAAGCAGGGAATTTTAATGGTCGTGGTTCTAAGTTCTATATTATATACCCACTATCTTAAGGATACAGATACCTTTCTATGTACATTTGAGAATATTGAAGCACTATTATTACTTTTTGTTTTTAAACCTCGCTCGTTCTGACATTAGTTGATGAAGTGTATACGGTATTTTTTCTATGACATAAAGGCATCTTAAAATCTGGTCCGATTTTAATTTAGTTCCTTTATAAAAAATGATTCGGTTTTTTTTAAAGGTATCGAATGTCTTCAGATTCAGATCAAAATGATTATCCACTCGTTCTTTATATGTATGTTATAGATATTTTTGTTTTAGTTTTTTTTTTATTTAATTAAAGGTTTGTGTGCAAAATGTGAATACATTTAAATAAATTAAATATGAAAATTATCTTATCATTATCAACTCTATTCTCTGTTATAAGTTTATATTTGCCACGAATATATTTTTTTCGTAAAACGACATCACAATTGACGACTGTGCAGCTAACAAATTGCTTCCTCGATCCGTCACCGTCTAATGTGTTTGCGGTGGTCTCAACAGGAACTCGATCTTTCGCCTTCGCTCTGCTTTTAAAGCTTTCGCATCTTCGTCCACAAACTGTATTAATCATAGCAATTTTTACTTATAATTGAATTTCTAGCTTTGAACCTAATCTTAGGAAAATATTTTCTTTCTCCCCATTTTCCAACCACAATTCTCCAACAGCGGTGATGAAAATGCAATATATACTTTCGACTTCAATTTCGGCGGTAGTAACTATTCAATATTGAATAGTGATAAGACGATAACGCCCATTTTGGATTGTTGTTATTCCGTCGCGAGTTCCGAATCCGTACACCGAATTTGGTGAAATTTAATAGTCGAAAATTCTAACAAACTACACACGTCTAAGCACACATTTGTCTTCAGTTCAGTTGGTAGAATTCTAGTATTCCTTGATGTCTCAGTGGTATTCCTTGACGTCTCACTAGTATTCCTTGATGTCTCACTAGTATTACTTGATGTCTCACTAGTATTCCTTGATGTCTCACTAGTATACCTTGATGTCTCACTAATATTCTTTGAAGTTTCATATGTTAAAAATTCACTAGAACAATCAAATTGTACATAATATAAACACAATTTTTATATACTTCTACCAATATAGTATTTCACAACTACACTGCGAGAAATTTAGAACCGTAACTGGGTCGCCTCTCTGCTCATAAGCGTGTTGAAAAATGTATCGGTGGCGAAAAGAAATGGGCTCGCGCTTTTAAGATGATTAAAATAGGCTTATATTTTTTTATTCTTATGGGAAATTATTTTACTTTAGCTTAGCGTTACATTTAGGACTTTCACGTTCCAAAGTTTATTAAAACAGAACGGCAACTTTAATTAAACATTATTATAAATAAATATTGTATCTAAATATGGGATTAGTTAACTTTCAATTACAATAATAATAATTCAAATTTGGCTGCGTTAAATTAACAAAATTTCAAATGGAAGCCGAATAATATTGTTACCCATGCTCATAATGACCACAAACCTTTGTTTCGTAACTGTATATTAAGGTTCCATTGATAATTCGCTCAAAATTGTACTAGCACCATCGTATGTTAACACATTCCCTTCCAAGCCATTTTATACCCAACGTGTCATATAGACCATTCGATGTTTGGCGGGAGTTTGGTATGTAAAATTGGTATTGGTGAAATATATTTTATAGAATCAAATCTGTCATTAAATTATTGTTTTCAACGCTTTCAATACGTAACGCCTGCGTGTACCATGAATGGTAGACGTGGCGTGGTGGACAAACTTAACATGTACTAACATGGCAAAGAATGTGTTAAAATTTGTTCTTTAGTCTGTCTTCTTTTTGAAAAAAAAATATTTTTTTGTTGGTGCTAGAGGACATTGTCAGCTTTACCTGCTTGAAATGATCTCTTAATGATTCTTAATAGAAGAATTACGCTTTTGTATGATTATTACACCTATTATAGACAAAACTATATCAAGATTTTAATTTAAGTGCGTACTTTCACGGAGTTTGTTTTTCCGGTCACAAAATGACAAAAGTGAAGACTGTTAAAGAGTTGAAAATTTGTGTTAAAGAATCGTATCTAATGGTAAGAAAATATAAAATATTGATATAGGTAAATAATTCATTTATATAAAATAGACTTGAACAACTCAAGCGCTCTCCAGCGCCTTGCTTCCATTCATGTAGCAGTAATTAAATCAGCGGGTACAAAGCTTAATTAAACCAACAAAAGCATTTTCGTTCTCTAAAGACCAACGCATTCAAGAACGGATCGATGGAAATCGAATAACAAAAGAATTTGCACAATTGTGAGATTCCCGCCAACCCTCGCGAGGTTGTTGACTCGAACTTTCATTTACATCTGCAACGCTCAAATTGCCACTGTAATGCCATTTAACCAAATGAAAACAAAAATGCAAACGTGCAAATGAAGCTGTCCCGTCTCGGAGCAAAGATATGAAAGTATTTTTGTTGTGTTCGTTAAGATTTCGCCAAACGGAAAAATCATGATCCCATATAAAGGTGTCTCAGTAAGAGTGCACTTTTTCATTTTAAAATAAAAACAAGTATTTTATGAGAGAGCTGTGATATCTTTATTGTATTGTAAAGAAGACATGTACCGATTAAGTATGGAATAAAGTATCCAGCAAATGACCCCCACGGCTCCGATAACAAGCCATTACTCTTTTCATGAAATTTTCCATGACAGAGATGTGGCTATATCTTACCAATGATGCGTTGGATTTCCGATTTGAGCTCAGGAATTGTTTCGGTTTTATTCGCATAAACCCGAAATATCACAAAACTCCATAGAAGAAAATCGCACGGCGTTAAATCGCACGATCTTGGTGGCCAGTGGACATCAGAATTTCGTGAGATAATGTGTTCTGGAAATCGTTGCGGCAATAAGTCGACTGTTTCATGCTCGGTGTGGCAGGTTGCGCCGTCCTACTGAAACCACATGTTGTCTAGATTCATGCCGTCCAGTTGAGACCACAAGAAGTCCGTTACCATATTCCTGTAACGAATGCCTTTCACAGTCACTGCAATTTCGGCCTCATTTTCAAAAAAGTAAAGTCCAATTACGCAGCGTGATCAAAATCCGCACCAGACAGTTACTCGTTATTGGTGCATTTCTCATGGATTGCATGAGGATTTTCTGAGTCCCAAATTCGACAATTTTATGTATTCACGAAGCTATTCATATGAAAATGCGCTTCAGCGGAGAAAATGACTTTTTTCGAAAAATTGGTATTGACTTCACTTTGCTCCATTACCCATTGAACGAACTGCCAGCGCTCTCCGTGGTCTGCTGGTTTGAGCTCCTGAGCTAACTGATCTTGTACGCATGAAGGTGGAGGTCTTTAGTCAAAATTCGCTGCGTAGTGCTTCGTGAAATTTGAGTTGTTGAGAACGATGACGAATTTATGTTTTCAAGTTTTCGGCGACACTCTCGTTTACAGCGGCAATGTTTTCAAGAGACGGACCGGTACGTTGACACAAAGGATTCATAATATCCATAATCGACCCAGTGATTTAAAATTTTTTAACCACTCTTTGAAAGGTTGACACATTAGGTGCACTTCCTCGGCTGAAAATTTTGCGAATTTTGCGAGTGGTTTCAGCGTAACTTTCCCTATTTTTGTAATGAGTTTTCACAATTATAAAGCGTTGTTATTTCGATACGTGCTTCATTTTTAATAATCGTGATAAACAGAGGTGACAGCTGTCAAATTTCAAATTTGCAGAGTTGAGAAAAATAAAGTTCCAATTTTAAAAAGTGCACTCTTACTGAGACACCCTTTATACACGAGTTTTATATTTTTCTTCAATATCATTGGAAAAATCGTAAAATTTCATATATAGTAATTTGAATGGTGGAACATCATATGCTTGAGTATATTTATTTTATTGTTTTCAAAGTTATAATAAATTATTTATTTTAAAAATCATGTAGTAGCAATGTGCACTATTAATTTTATTATATTGTCGCTGTACAAATAACTAGCTGTATACATAATTTTTTTATTACTTGCTCAGCTTAACTCTTTATTAACCCATTTAGCTCTGTAACCCAGTGCCCACTAAATCGATTTTCAAATTTGAACTTAATAAATCTTACTGCCTTAATGCATTTTATCGACTACCCACCCAGACGGTTCAATGGAGAAACGGAAGGTATATAAATCGCAGTCGTTCCATTTTATTTTAAATCCTAATGTATTTTATCAAGTCTGCAACGGTTTCAATAAAATTTACCTTGACATATTATCTTTTAATTTATATCTAAAAGTTTAACCCCACACACATCCAGCTCTCGGTATTTATTTTATGTACATGCATCTGAAAAATGTCAATATTTATATGCATGGAAAAATAGCAAGAAAAACTTGAAAAAGTTTATCTGCTGAAGAACCATCTAGCTCCGACTTATGATAAAGTGGATAGCGTGAATGCTCGTACATTGGTCGTGGTCAAATTTTATACATATATATTTTAGTTAAGATTACTTTCATAGTGTTTTTTATCAGCACTTCATATCAGCAGGCTAACACTAAACTTCAATTTCACATGTTTTTAAGTGAGAATAAGCCCGCAGATGGCGAAGTGTATACTACTGCTGGACCTGAGCAATGTTGCTATAGCGGCTATGTCGACAATGAGGGTGATTGCAAGGCAGGTTCGAAAAAACAATTATCCAGACCCCACTACTCATGTGGCACCGGAATCGAACCCAGGACTTACTTACAGTACCAAACGACAGTGGACTACAGAGGTAGTTAAAAAGGAAAGTGTCATACGTAACGTGCTACAGTGCAATCTGTAAAAACGCTGATATACGCGCTCTTTTTTATTTAGAGCTGATTTTTATCGGGCCAATAGTTTTTTTGTATATATAGATTAGACTTCTCGTACCATTTTTATTATCCACTATTATACTAACAAATAAATATGTATTTCATTACATTTAAATAGCTGCGAAATATTTTTTATAAATTATTACAAGGAATTATAATGGTTATGGAACTTCAGCAGCGAGCTCTCTGTGATTAAGATATTTTTAAGTTCAAAGAAGGAGATCTCACGCTTGAGTGTTTCTCAAAAGCAACGACACTCCTTTTTGAGCTTCATATTATATTCTTACGATCGAATGCGTTGAATATTTCTCTAAATTTCACGTTTACGAGGCCGTCATTTAAGTTAATATTTTTTACGTAATTGATACCTTTGAACTGAACAGAATAATTTGGTAATACAGCAAAAGCTACAAACTATCAAATCAGTCTTTAATAAACGAAAATTGAAATTAACGAAAAATAGGAACTCATTACACCAAAATTATGATCAAACATTATAAATAGTAACATAATCAGTTTTTTCCTACTAACATAATATTTTTGTAACAAAAAGTTTATCAAACACGGATTATTTCGTCATTCTTGTCTTGGGTTTATTTTAAAACCCTTACGTTGTTTTTTTTTTAATTTTGTATTCTTTTAGCTTTTTCATGAGATAAATTATACTTACATGGCAACCGATTCTTTTACCGCTTTTACTCGTTTACCCGTATACATTCCCGAAACATCTGTGTTATTCAGCAAAAAGGGTGTAAGGTAGATAAACATGGCAATGAGAAACGATTGGACCCTTCTTTTGAGTTGATTACAATGGACTTTCGTTTATCTTCCCCTTTTTTGTTTCTACGAATATCTTAGCTTCATGTATTTTGAACAATATATCATTGTTGTTTACATTGTTTCTTTAACTTTAAATATTAAAACAAAAGGAAAGTCTTTTTAACTTTTTTATCTAATTGCAAAAAAATCGCAGATTTAAAATTTAAATAACCGGCGCTATAAAGCTTTAAATACTTTGCCACAAGAAAAGTTACGCCGGCGCAAATGTATGCACTTCGATAAAATACAAAATGAGGGGAGTTATTTCAATTTACCTAGGTCAATTCTTGATTTGTTCAAAGTGCAAGAATTGGCTTAGTAAATAAATTACAAACATTTATACAATTCACGGTAACGATAAATTGATAAATCATAATTTATTTTAGTGAACTACAAAAATGCCGAATATGCACTATCCAAATTTATTACGTTTTTTGGACAACTAACAAAAATCGTACAAATCTCCCACTGCAAGGTATCAAAGACTCATTATTTGTTAATATCATATACATTTCTAAAAATATTTAATACTAACATCAATATACTCGTATTTTAGTAACACTTAAAATCGTTATATATAAAAGTAAAACAGTTTTATCGCCAAATCTTATTTTAAACCTTTATTACCATTCACTAGCGCTTACTTCAGTTTGATTAATGTTTTCTTGTTTTACTTTGTCCGCATTCTATCTATCTATTCTAGGGAAGTACACACTCAAATCTAAGTTGGACTTTTACTTCAAGCTTTATTTTTGTAAAATTTTAATTAAATGTTATGTTGTATACTTTGTAAGATATATTATATATAATAAAGTTTATGGTTTAACCGCTTTTTTAAATTTATTACATACTTACATTTGCTTTTTTGTATCAAAGAGCATTAATTAATTTCTGTTTAATGTTTTTTATTTTTGCAGTTTTCCAACTTAGATCTGAATTTTTATATTTTACACTTTATGGGATTGTAGCTCAATTTCATCAGAAAACTCATTAAGTAGAGTTCAAAATTATAATTAATTAATAATTATTATTCCACATTTTATTAAAATATAGGATAGAAATCCGTGATAGAAAGTGAAAGTCAATTAAAATCTTATGAAGGTCCCTAGCAATATTTACAAGTGGGCCAATATATAATATTTACAATATATAATATTTACAGGGACTAATACAGTATGTAATTGACGAATAACCTAATTGAGAATTTGCCAGTTGTTTCTTTTATTATTATTATAGAGCACTTTGAATACGTCTAGAAATACGGTAACTTAATTGTACTTCACAAAGAATTTAAAGCCAGATCTATAATAATATTTTTAATTAGATGGAAAGGAAAAAATGAAAGAACATTCTATTACAATGTATATCTTACTCGTGATATTGATGATAAGTAAGGATATTTTAAAGAATAATGATAAAATTTCACTAAGATTACAATAAGATACAATACATTAAGATTACATACTTTTTACTTAAATAATATGTCAGGCTTTTGGCATTGTTAAATAATATCATCATTTTAATAATAATTATATACTGTTTACGCGATCATTACACAACCAATAAAACGAAATTCTCATGATTTCACTGCATTTATTCAATCTATCAAATTCCCGATGCTCATAATGCCTTATACTATTCATGGTCACCAAAAGAACTGAGGTCACAGATGTTAGTGAAGTCGGAGTACCTTCAACTTTTCAATAATACCTATAATTATAATCCTCTTATCTACTCAAAATGACCCCATTAGGACTTGAAGTCCTTAGTGGTATGTATGTTTTGAATATTATGCAATGAAACTGCTATGATTAGCTTATTTTGTTCGACTAGTGGGAATCTATATAGTTTTATTTAGCCATCAATGTCACAGTTATGAAACCCGTCTGCGAACCCTCGAACCCTCACATTAGGGTCACTGTTGCTCTCACGTCCTTTATTCATTACTCTTAAAGACATAGCATTACTTAGAAGAATGTTTGCCAGTTAAGATAATTGTTTGGTTCCATGCATTTGAGTTGCCCCTTTATTGTTTTTCGTAAGTGGCGTATTAACTTGATAGCATCCGAGAGCTTTGTATTTTTGTATATGGCAATTCCTATTTATTCTCTTCAGATTCAAATGAGAATTTTATTTCGCTGAAAACGTACTTTAATCATCATAAAGTGATGTAGAAATGTAGTAATAAACTATAAATTACGTAAGTTATAAACGTACCCAGAGTTATTAACTAACTTTATATGAAAATATACTTATTATCATAGTTATACATTTATCATAAGCTTTATCATCGCAGCCGATCGTATTGATCTCTTTATATCGAAATAATGTTATTTACAAGAAATTTATCATTTATAGAACAGATCCTTTAGCGCTGAAGAAAAAATAGGTTATTGTTTGTGTGACTCTTTGATTGATGACTTCTTGTTTCGTTTCTTCAGGATTCATCTTCCGCGCTTACGCGATAAGAATTTCGCGGCTCTTTTGTGCTACTGCTATTTGTTAACAAAATAAAGACGAAAGCTCCATTGAAATTTCTCACTTCTTTGCGTTTGTTTTCTCGCTAATGACAAGTGAAATTTGTTTCTCTTTTCGATAACAATGGCTGATTTTCAATAGGTATTATTGGCAAAATATCTATTCAGTATTTTTGTTAACTTCTGTGCGATAGGGGGTGGACTTTAACGGAGAAATTACTATCTATAATTACATATTTTACTAATGAGTTTTTATTTTTGGAGAAAATCTAAAAAATGTTTTGAAAAAAGTACAAACTTAACGGATAACAAAAGTAGCCAATTTGCTGAAAAACAATATTGGAAATAAATGCGCGTAATAACATGTTACTTTTCAATGAATACACCTTTTTAACTCTATTTTAAATTCACGTTCACTTTACGTCAATGCAGACCGAACAATTAAAGCTCGGCTGAATAAAATAAATAGAATAGAGCGCATATTTTCTTGCAATTTGCAACAATTGCCAACGCTACCAGCTGTGGGCGTAATTACATTTGAATTATTTTGTACTATGCACCCCATGATAACTCTTCGCTTTCTCATTAAAGCTCGCTAACAAGAACTGTCGACGTGTAATCGCACACCCGACCCCGTTTCAGAATATTTCAATTTATCCACCCTTAAATTCCCCGTAGTCTTACAGCATCCTAATGGGATTATTTTGTGTGTAAAGAGATCCACTCATTTGTTTGATTTTGCTCAGCTTTCTTTATTGCTTTGTTTTTTTTTGTTTTCGTACACTTTATATGTTACAATTTGCAATAAGAAAACAGAAACTTTAGCGTTTTAATGATTTGATAAAGCGTATATTGCATCTCTATTTAACTTACAATGGCTCTTGCACAGTCCCGAATCATCCTTGAATATTTTTTAAAATTTTATTAATATTATTTAACTCGTTACATAGTAATTTTTGTGGAAAACCTGTGTGAAAATTGTTACTCCATTTTCGCCAGATTGAACATAAAATATGGATTAAGTGATAACTAAAGGTTTTCTTGAAAATATTTAATTCTCGAAATTAAACATGCTGTGAATTATGTACAGTTTTTCTCGTGTTCATAACGTAGTTCGTGTCATTAATTTTAGCTGTGATGGTGTGACGTATATAAGAAATATATGTGTTTAGTACGCGTCAGCATAGGTTTAGGTATCATGATAAAGTGTGATACGTTGCGCCTTATCGACACCGCTTCCCTTTTTGTTGTTGGATGATTGATTAACATTGTACTACCGTCTGTTGTTTATCTCATACGTCGTGACGTTGGACACTATATCCTCATTCAAGTCACTCCAAGTGACTGTTAAAACTGTAAATGATAACTTTTTGGTATTTATTTTATTGGAACAGCCAATTTTGTACATTCGTTGCGAAAACAGTAATTAAATTACGATAAAATTTTCTTAATTATAGAATCTCGAATGTGCCGAGGATGATATTATTATCAATAGATATTTATCTTAATAAGTATGTGATAAGTATTGAACCGTTTACACTTAAATAGTATTTATATTTCCTAACATCAATGTGATAATTAAACTTTTTTATGATAAACAGACATGATTTCTAGATAATCTACTCAAGCGCTATAAATTTTTACTCAATAATACTGTAACAATGGTTTCATAACCCATTATTTATGTTAAATACCTTTGTAAATGTTAAAAAAAAACATTGCTCCGAGGCGAACGTTGGCTTTAAATATTCAACCACCCACATGAGAGCAGTTAAACTTTTTAAACGCAAGTATATTTCGAGGACTAGCGTAGGAATGTATTTTCATACACAATAAAACAACGCCGACACTAAATTATTCAGCGTAAATAACTTGGTGCGTCGAGGAAAATCATACGTTATTACGGAACCAGTTTTCAACAACTTTATGAGCTAACCCCTTGAATGGAGCGTAATATAATTGGGGGAGCAACTTTTGTGAGTATTGGCTAGCGCCGAACAACCATCGTGGCCATTTAATGATACAGATTAATATACATAATTCTTCAAAAAAAACGCAGTTATTTTTAATGGAGTGATATAAAAAAAGCAATAAAATAATAGTCAATAATGGTGGCTTTAAAAGAATAAATTATAAGTATATAATAAGGTACTTTATTTTTAGAAATATTGTCATCAATGATGTAAGGAAATTTAATCTACTGACTAGGTTTTCGAGGTATTTAATTACTTTATTTGGACAATAAAAATTCTTTGTTCAGGCTTAATTGTACAGAACTGTTTGTAGAAATTAAATTACCTGAACGTTTTAATAGTTTAAAGAAAATGTCATTTATGTAATATGTGGAAAATCTAAAAGTAGAATTTAAGGAACGGGCCATTTTCTTGATTTTCTTGTACATTACTAGTTAAAATAAGATTCTAAAGTTAAATAGTTTTCTAAAAGACGATTCCCCCTACAAAAGCAAAAACTGACAAAAGAGTGAAGTAAAAGGGTCCTCACACAAAAGCAAAGTCAAGAAGGGGTCCCCCGTCTGATCCATAACAAATCCGCGATTTAAAACTACTTCCATTTGACAACTTTTCAAAGTGTCTATAGAAGTAGTGCGGTGAGAACGGACTCCGGCTTAATTTCGTAAAGTACCAACGATACTGGAAACTTTGCTAACACTTCTCTTTCATTTAACTTCGCAACATAAAAACGCCATGAAAGAAAGTGATTTCTCAAATTGACTACCGACTTTTTTGTCGAGTAATAGTGCTGCGTAGTACAATATCTATTCTATTTTACGGATCGGTGCGGGTTTTTATACTTTGTCTAAGTAAAAATTCTTGTTGCGATTGCTCACGTAGGTATACTTTTATGCCTTTTAATTGTTCCTTTATTCAAAAATAATATCTTGTGTGTGTTTTAGTTTTTGAAGAGTTACTATTGAGCAAAGAATACATGAAAAAAATCGATTGATATATGGTATTATTTTTATTTGTCTTAGATAACTATATATATTTACATATATCTCTCGATCATTATTGTCTTGTCATTGTAAAGCTATATATGTATGTATATATATATATATATATGTGTGTGTGTGTGTGTATATATTTAGGTAGTTTTATTTTATATATCTGTAGTTTTGCATTACTACAAAAAAGTATGACTCCACTTTGAATGCAATCATTTGAGCTATCTGTCCGGAAAAGTGTGTACACGAACGTCGTTAACAATCTGTCAATATGCCTCGGCTTTATATGCAGGGATGCAATTTAAAACTACTTCGAATTGACAACCTTTAAAGTGTTTCTCAATATGTTGCTATAGCGGGAATCCACTTAATCCCGTTAGATAAATACATTACTGGAAAGTTCGCTCAGACGAAAACAAAATACATTTTTATTTAACTTGATACATAATGTTTTGACTGCCTCCGTGGCGTAATGGCTTATCGCTTGTTTTATAACAGAGGTCCTAAAATCGATTTCCAGATCACGTAAGTAGTGAAATCAGTATGGTAAAAGATTTTTTCGAACCCGATTGACAGCATTGCTCTATTCTGAGCTACGAAAGCCAAAGTATTCTAAGCGATAGATAGGCCTCATTGTCAATTAATATCATGATGTATTGGAGTTAACCCATTGCCAAAATGGTAGAATTTGTTATAATCACAGTATCGTTTCTTTCATTACACTTAATTTCTGAAGTCCTATTCTTTATAAGTGTCAGCTTTACGTAAACACTCTCTTTACCTATATCTCCCACTATATACTCGTGAGCAAGTAGTGACCTCGGTAAAACAGGATGCGAGCGAGCAAATTAAGCAACATTAATCTTCTTACAGTACGTGTGCTAATATGCGAGTCCATTGACTCTTGAAGAAAGTGTTTTTAATATCTCCTTCAGGGGCGGATTTACAAAAAATGTTTTCTTAAAGGCTACCTATACATTACAAAACACATTCTCCAAATTTCATGTTTCTAGAACTAACGGTTTTTCCGTACTTTGATGAATCAGCCATTAAAACAGTCAGGACTTCAAACTTTATATGTCTAGATAGACTAGTGTCTTCACTATCTCAATTAACTACAAGCCGACTATAAAAATTACTCAAGTCTTCAAAGTTAAGAGGCTACTTACGTGTCGGTTGAAATAGGCATTGTGATAGTAAATAGACGGCCTGTTAAATTTATGTACTATTATTTATATATCATTTGGTAAGACCAATTAGTGATAAAAGTTATAATCTCTTAGATATACAACCCTAAGCAAAGTTGTTTAAGAGATTTTCTTGATTCATATTAATAGGACACCATTAGCACACCGTAAACCGGTTATCCTATCAAAGGATTTGTATCCTTAACAAAGGCTTAGAACAAATTGTAGTAAGCTGATTTGATAATAAAGCATATCGACTCACGCTAACCCATAATACTGAAATAGAGTTAACTATTTGTTTTATAAGTAAAGGACTTTTGGGGTCAATTATCAGGTACTAGTGGTATCATATCATGTATAGCACTGTAGAGGATTATTCGTATTAATTAATAGAAATTGACTGAAGACATGAAATGAGAATAATTATTAGAGGAATTGTATAGTTGTTCATTTACGACTACATTGTATTAATAACAACCTAATATCTTATAATTTAAACTTTTTCGGTTCTACATCGCCGTATTTAGTTCCTGCCTTGGCTCGGTTTTTATTTTCTGTCAATGTGATAAACACCAAGAGAAGGTAGGAACTAAAATCCTTGCATCACGAAGACGACGCTGAGCTACATCAGTCTGCCTCGCGACCACGGCCGATGCAACTGGCTGACACGTCGTGGAATATTAGGTATCATACCTTGTGAATATTCACGCGATGAATACCCGAAGAAGCTTAAACTATAATGTGTACAGATTGCAAAAGTTTAAAATCTTTGTTAACCTATATACCTAATATATTCTTATTCGCCCGACGAGATATTTGGAAGATAATAAATATTTGTGTAATTTGTTTATTAGAAGTTCGGGCTTACAGTCAGTTGTAATCAGTTCTAATTCCTTAAAATATCGTGGCAAAGTGTTACTGTAAAAAATTTATTTTATGTAAAGAACTAATATTCTGCGTTTGTATTACACTGTAAACAATGATTGTGGCAGACGATCTCGTATTTATTACACGTGTCTAATGAAAAATTCAATTTTGTTTTATTCTTCAAAGCACGACTCATTTCTTTGTAATCAACTGTCACAGGAAAGTACTATTAAATTTCGAATGGTTTATTCCTTTTGTTTGATTATGTAGTATATAGGTATATGTTTATTATTAAACATTTTACTATAATGATATTGAAAATCTTTTTTGGTGATATATCGGTTACGATCACGTCACTGTCAAATATTTGTACTTTGATTGGTCGTCCATTCCTTATATAAAGACACTAAAATATATTCTGTTTTAATCAATATGTGTGTAAATATTATCTTGAGTACTACTTGTAAAAGCATCCATATTTCACTTGTATTTATGGTCTTATAAAGTAATGACATAAGGTACGATGATAGATTTTAGCATGTCCATTTTTATTTTAATGACATTTTTTTAATCTTACCTGCACAAAAACATGTGTTTTTTTTTAATTTTCAATTAAATTTCTTTATATGTATTAAACGTTTTATTTGAATTTAATTTGTATTAAGCGTTCTTTTAAATCTTTTCAAGTACAAACTAGAGGCTTTTCTTTGAATATGAACCTCTTGTGAATTCCCAAGCAGTTGTGCTTGGAGAAATAAAATTGCTTTCTCTCTATGAAATATTATTTCAATTTAATAAAAAGTGTTTTTTAACCTACGTATAATATGATAAAAGAAAATACTTGCTTAGAATTATTACTACATATGCCTATATTAGTATATAGAATATACCTATATGCCTCAGCTTTATGTACAGTAGTTTAAAAATTCAAACGATTTACTATTTTATTATTAAGTTTGTAAATACGATAACGAAGAAAGGAACTCTATTCAAAAAAATTCACAATTCACTTTAGTTAACTTGATTATAAATAAATTATTCACTATCTTAAGTATTAAAAGTGATTATGGGAACTAATCCAAATTACCAGAAAATACCTACTTGTTGCGACTTGGGAAACTCGTGAAAAATAAATAGACTAGTTCAATAAAATTGTGATATATTTTCAGTTATACGGTTGAAGATGCGTGTGATGCAGGAGACTCAGCGTGAAGAAGAAAGTCCCCTTTTTTAATAAATACAAATTTTAACTGTTGTAGAATGTTCTGTATATTTTAGTTCAGAAACCACGCAGACCATAGACAATCCTGGTCTATGAACTGCGTGGTGGTTTAGTTATCTGTAACACAGTAATAGTAGTTATGTTCAGAGGTATGAAAGTGTATATTGCTTAAATTATATGGAAATGTAACTAATCATGACACACGATAACGATTAAAAAAGTTAAGTCTGAAAGTCAATTTTTTTTAACAATTACTATCACGCATTCGCAGGTTTTCATTAATCTTTTTTTTTAATTTAAACGATTATTGAATTATAAAAAAATAATAACAATCAATGAGCTGATGGAACATAACTGCGTATTATCTACGCTTTGACTTTAAACACTACTCTGTACTAAAATTGCGGTCCACTCCTTTTCCAAGGATACGGGATGATAATTCGAGACGAAAGAATTAAATGTTAAGAAAGCCTTTTGAAATATTAAAGTGGAAAGTTCTATCCACAAACCAGATTCGACAGAAACGCCTTTTTACGCGAACCCTAACAAAATGTCAATATTTTCAAGTGCTTCGTCGTGTAGACGTGATTTAAAACTACTTCAACTTCAGAAGAGTTGTTGGAAGCAATGCGGTTAAACCAGACTTGGCTTAATTGAGTAAGACTTAAACTGCTCTAGCTTCTTTTGAAACTTCTTCTTCTCGGCTTTCTTTACAATATTGATAGTAGTAATTTAATCTTTCAAATGCTGCATCAGTATATTATAGAACATTTAATTTATAATTTGATGCTATGAAGCAAATATTACAACTGAAGGTTACATTACGCTATTCAACGTGTAATGTTTTTCTGAGTTGCAACATTTGTACACATAATTACCTCGATCCAAAGTAAAATTTTTGAAATAAATAATCTTACAGCAAAATTTTTTTTTTATAAATATATATATATTATAGAATCAGATCTAGTCAAATTTCGGTACATTGTTACTTTCAAAACATTATTTATTACACAATTTTTTTAGTTATGTTTATAACTGATTATGTGGTACAACCCGTTTCACTAAATCTTATGTACATATAACTTGTAAGATAAAATTGAATTTTTGCAAAAATTGACTTCCACATGTATTCAGTCCTTTCCGTAAGATGATATGAAATTCCGGATCATTTCTTGGTTCCGAAACTGTCGAATATTTTCCTCGTACCGCAGTAAAAGAAATCTTCAAGGAACCTCAAAATTAATAAAAGTTATATCGACAGAAGATCAGTTTTCTTTCGGTAAATGAAATCGTTAAATTTGTTTCAAATAGTCACAAGCAGTTTCTAGTTGCATGAAAATGATATTAATGAAATGAAGCTTTATTGCTGTAAACAATATTTTTTAAGAAATTTAACTAAAAAAACCCCCAGTAACTTTATCGAAATTTTACCTTTCAACAAAGGCCTCTAAAGGTTTCCATGCCTCCTTGTTTCTTGATGTTCATATCCATTCTGATCCAGCTACTCTTCTGACTTCCCATCATTTCGTTTGTTCCTTATTTCTAGTGCTATCCCGTGGATACTATTCAGTTAATAATTTGGTCCATTTATCCTGTTTCTCTATTAAATGTGTCCAATCCACCGCCATTTCAATGTTCTACAAACCGTTTTTGCGTCATTGAATTTGTATACTACATCTTTTGTTGCATGCGAAAAAAAATGCTAAATCTTATCATAAGTTTTATCATAATAAATAAAAGATATAACAGAAAGGAAACTGGCGATTTACGATAGCTTGTTTCCTTACCGTACAACAAAGGCCACTACAACACTTCAACACGGTTGTCCTACTCTGTTTGATTGATGTTTTAGTTCTTCATTTCTCATAGCGTTCAATTGAAAAGAAACTCGAGTCAATTTTCTACATTATTTTTTCTTTGATATAACTTCATCATGACACCACGGTGCTCTTTTATTATTTAAATATTTATGACAAGAGAAATTTGTCTATCATTATAAAGTACTAAATATTATTAATGCAGTTTTTGTAAATTTTAATATTTCAAAGTAAAATTTTGATAGAGTTGGAACTTAAAATAAATATATTTTTAATTTTAGGGGTATTTTAATATACCCATTGGAGGTTTTTAAAACTTTTCAAATCTTGTTTTTAACATTTTCTTTGCCCAAGACTACAATGCATGTTCCTAGGCATTTTTTATTCATGCCATATATCTATATTTTTGACTTTCACAACAAAACATCTTGTAACCTGTGCCTTCTCTTCGTGTTTTCATATATCAATAATTGCTTTCAAATAAAACACTTTAAATAATAAAAAAACCTCAAATATTAGTCTCAGTATTTTACTTATTTTCTTTATTTATAATTAATAATATTATAATCGTCATTTGACCAATGATAAGAATAGTTTATGATTAAATACGTAATAGAAGTAAATAAAAAAAATAAGGTGTTAGTGTAAATAAATAATAAAACACTTTTTTCTCCTTTAAGTCGAATTTGGGAATAAGTGTCTAAATAAATTAATCCATCGAAATTCAATTATTTGCCTCAGTTATTTTATAAGTTAATTTTTGGTCCAATCTTTACTAGAAGATATCACAATTGTCTTGCTATATCCATAATATATTATAATTTACCGATTGGAATAGAGGCATGAGCTTTTGATAATCTTCAGGAAAAGATTTTTGACTCACGACATCAAGTTGATAACAAAAATTAGCGTTTATAGGTCTGTAGTTTTGCCTAGTCCATTTTTGAAGCGTACAAATACGGTTTGGAAACGTGGTGCCTATATCGCAAACATGGCGTTAGATAAATTTCATTTGAAATGCCTTCGGGACATTATGAATATCAAGTGGTCCGACTATGTAAGGAACACTGACATTTTGAAGCTAGCTAACGTATGTGGTATCGAGACATATTTAATGCGACATAATTGCGATGAAGCGGCTATATTTGAAGAATACCTGATGAACGAGTATCGAAGCACATTAACTATTCCGAATTACGAAAGGGAAACCGTATTAGGACCTTACGCTAGTACGAGTACCTCAAGTATAAGGGTGTTTTATAAAGATATATGAAACTGTGTAATATAGAGCACCGTCATTGGAAAGAGTTAGCAAGAAAACGTTCGGAGTGACCGAGGCTGATCATAAAGTGTGGTCATTTGAAGATTTTAAAAAAGCGAACTAAACCAAAAACGTGACAACTTAAAAAGGAAACCGCCTGTAAACATCTGTTATAATTATGTACAATAGAGTCTGACGTGTGTGCACTGTAAATGCACGCTTACTTTAAAAATAGGGGTATGTCAGTCATCTTAGAGCACACGAACGAAGCTTTGCAATTTAGTGGATATAGTCGCCGTGGCCGAATTCAGCGAAGAAGACATATTGTATCTTATATTTTCTCAGTATAATATATTCTATGTGTTTATCATTCTTTAAGTCGTTTTTTACAAGAAAATTATTTTGGCTGATAGCGTCGATCTTGAAAAAAAATACTGTAGCATTGTCTCGTTTTTTATTCATAATAATCTCACATCGCAGACGTCTTGCCAATATGTGTTTACTAACGCCAAAAAAACTGTATAAACGGTAAAGAAATGAAGTGCAACAGAGCTATCTAGTGGCAATTTACAACAAAAATACCGTGATAGTCCAATGTGCCAATAACCTCTATGAATGTACCAATATGTGTCAATTTTTATGATAATGGGTACGATAAATTCATAAATTTATTTATATTTTAGTTTTGAGAGTGTTGTATTTCGAAGTGTTAGTTATATTATTTATAGCGCAACGTAAGAGTACACATAAATTGTGATTTAACGAACGACGTGACGTGGCTACGGCAGCCATCTTTTTTCGACTACGGATGATTGATTAGTACAGTGTACTTCTCTGTATGTTTATGTAATGTAATGTTATGTAATGTAAGTTTCAATAGAATTCTTTTCCTTTTTTATCAACCTCGTTTGCTATTTTTTATATGTACCGTTGATCATGAACAAACGCAAAAAAAATATTTATGTACATTTATAACAGACTATTGTAAATATTTATTTTATTATGAACATATATGAAGTAGGAAAAGTTGTCGAAGAAGTGGAAATTCTTAATTTTTTTCCATACAGAATTCTATTTACATTACCAAAAACATCATTATATACATGGTAGTAAATATAACATCCAATAATATTTAATTACCTAAGAAATAACAACTATAAAATTTAAATTCTAACTTCGTATTTAATAGCAGTATTTATTACCATTTTCCAGTTTGCTGTGAAACTGGACTAACTGAACTCTGCGTAATTGGACTATGAACCACAACCCTTGAGACGACAATACGACTCCTCTCACTCATTAAACTCCGTCGAAAGATCTAGAAGGACACAATGCGTCCCGGCCCCTTTCTAAACCTTTTTATTCTTTTCTACGGGCGAATAAGAATACAATTTCTTTTGTATTAAAATCCTAACGTTCTATTTACGTTTCGTTAATGAGTTCATTAAGTGAAATCGCAACGTAATTAAATACTGACTTAAAGGAATGGGTGACCCTAATGAAGAGGTCAACTAGCGCATAGATTACAAAAATATTAACATTGCAGTTTACCGCCTCCCTGTCCATTATGTAATGTAGACCAGTAACCTGATTACGTGCTATTTAGTTTTTTATGTGGTTTATTTTAAGTAACATGAAGTTATTCCATAAAATTATCTATATTTAGATAATTTAATAGAATAACTTCATAAGCTCTACAATTACATTACTATGTGGGTGGAACCATCTTAAATCTCTGAATCAGAACTGTAAAGAAAAATTTTTCCTTATAGATTATTGTACATTTATAAAGAGTACTTATCATCTACTGAACTACAAAACACTTGTCGATAGCTCTTTTTCTGAGAATATAACCCTCTTTTTCAGGAATAAAAACATGATTTATTTTTGTCATGGTTTGTAGGTTCGGAAACAAACATCTTTTATATTCTGAATTATAATTTAAGAAGCATTATCTACATATAAATTAATAATACAAATTGTAGCCGCACTAGATTTACTATATGTTTCAAAGTTCGATTTCATAATTGGACGACTCACAGCTGCTATTGACAAGACAATGGGCAGTCTTATATCTTTCGAGTAATTTTTGGATAAACTTATATATGTACTTTTACTCATACCTCCATGCGAAAATGAAGTTTGCAAGAATTTTACTGGAACAAAAAAGGCTACTAAAATAACTATATAAGTATTATTATCCTTGACACAAAAGGGTAACGTGCACCCCATGAGAAATGCAGGCTTCTTAAGGCGTCTATTAGATTTTATACAGCCATTATCATCACCATTAAGAGCCGTTTTGGGAAAAAGCTTTCGCATTCATAAACGTTAGCGTAAGTTACCTCCCTACTCATTTATACTGGACATAGCACTGGACATAACACTGGATATAGCATTAATAAAGAGATTACTTAATATATATGTTTTCATGTATCAATACATTTAAGTCAGAATTATTTGAAATTTGTACTTTCAAAATAGTTTATTATAAAATAAGGTTTTAGAAATGAAAACTACATAATACATGTATTGTAAATTTTCTGCTGGCTGAAAATATTATTTAAATAAAAAAAGAAACGTTAGTCTTTCCGTGTGATTTTATGTTTTTATTAAATGCAGCAATATTATTGTATAATTTAATGTAACAATTATATTGTTATGCACACGGTAGAATTGATCCTTTTCATACACTTACACCCAAAATCAACTTTTTTGTGACATCGTCTGTTAGTATTACCATGTGCACAACTCTGGTGCCTACTAAAAATTCAACAGAATTAAATTTGTATTTTTAATGGCCCCATATCAAGCGATGCCTCTGTGTTTTGCTTTTAACAAAAGCTGCGGCGTTAATAAAAGTTTTTAATTCAATTTCATCACTTTTTTTGTCGAAAGATTGCTTTGTTAGGCTTTAAATAACTTATCACTTCAATTACAGTTTCAACGCGTTGTTTCTCTACATAAAAAAAAACAATTTGTACGTAGTTATGCATATTGGAAAAACATGTGGAGTTCTGAAAATGCATAATGTACCCTGTGCAGATTGCATAGTTGATAGATTTTTTAAGGGAAAATACTTGATTGTAATTTCACATGTACTTTTTGTGGTTTTGTCAAAATATATCCGTCTCTTTCTACGAAATAAATATTCCTAATTATAGCTCTTTAAAAACATCCATAATATAAATGAAAATCAAAATAACTATACAAATACAACAATGTTTTAACAAAATATATAAATAGTGTATAAAGCCAAAACAAACAATTGAAATACTATAGATATATCAGATGATTTTAAATAAAAATGTCATACATACATAGAACACTATAGCTCTCATATGATTCATACGTTGGAACACAAGACCGCTGTTATCGTGGCAGATTGTTTTTGAGTAATGTAGTAGCCAGGTGGGTTAAAAAAACCCTACAACCATCCAAACTGCACTACTCAATGCGCAGTGGCAGTACTCCCATACAAGTTCTAAAGACCCGCCTACCGCATTTAAGCAATATAGTGTAACAAAATTAATAAATCATAATTGTAACAAAGTCTAAACATAACCAATAAGATAAGAGATGGAAAAATTATAATTAAAATGAAAAATGAAAAAGTACAAGTGCTCGGGCGGTCTTGGAATCGAACTTGGTACCTCCGTGTTATAAGACAAGGGTATATCACTACGCTACGGCGGCATTTCTGTTGTACTATTACTAAGTTTTTAAGGATTATTTTATAATTTAATAACAAACCAGTTCCATTTTGTCCGAAAAACAATTTTAAAGTTATACGAAATTTATTTATAGCAGCATATGTACAATCCTGTTCCGCGCAGGACAAGTCGCGATGAGTTTGTGAAAGAGCACTAGTATTTTTGTACGGGTAACTTTTTCTATCAGCGCCTCGGCTAATATATTGGGGCAATTTTTGCAAAGCGCGCCTCGTTGTTGCTGTTGTTTCACTTTTTACTTAGTTTTATTTCATCAAATAATACCTCTTCACAAAAATACTAACCTTTAAAAAAAATGAAAAATAAAAACATTTTTAACCGATTTTTTCAACAGAACATTTTGATGCAAACTAAACAAAAAGAAGTTTGCAGTTAAATCTATCATTAGGTATATTTCAACATCTGTAAGGTTAAAATTACTTTTTCCAATATTAAACAATCATAAAAATCGAAGCACTTCTTACGTAAAATTATAGAAATTATTAATAATTTCATCTATGTTATGAGATAATTTAATTACTGTCAAATTTCGATAATACTTATCATTTTCAGTTATAAGTTCAATATATTTAATAACCAAGATAAAATGCCATTTTATTCAATTACTCTTGTTAAGTCTTTTTAAATTTCGAAGAAAAAGTCCCCATTTGATATCCGAGAATGTATAAACGTTTCTAAATTATATGGACGTTCTGTAAATACGTGATGTAAAAGATATTATTTAATTTTGTGTCTTTCTTATTTACATTATCCAATAAACCGATCGTGACGTTTAACTTTTGAAAATTTAAAAACAGGACAAGAAAATAAAATCTGTTTTTTTTTTCTTTTTTTTAATTCGGCGATCACGATGTTACCTTTTAGTAATCTATCGCCTACCGGTATTATGATTACCACATTACACTCATTTTTGTGAGATACAAGAAATTCTAAATTCAAATTTTAAAAATCTTCAGTATCATTATCGACTCATATTTAACTCGCGCGTTCCAGATCCGCATGTTTTAAGTCCAATGAACCTGTGAGAATCGTTAAAAGACTAGCATCGTACGAATGTAGAGTTACTTCACTTACTTCAATAGATACAGCGTTACTGTGAAAATTACTATGTAACAGCTAGAAGGGCCCTATGGAAATATAAACATTATTTATTTTAATCCGTAAGTAAATTTTGTGTTGTTAAAGAACTGCTTCAGGCATACGCCGATTGTTAAAACAGTCCACTTCAAATCTTTACTGTTACCTAAGAGCTTAGATCTGCAAAGTGCTTGGATATTGTTTATGTTTGCAGCCTTTACTTGATTTATGTTAGTCAAAAAACTGTTATTTTTATGAACCATTAGTACCTCGGTGATCTTCATGGGTATACTGCGTCTTTCTGAAATCTCGAAATTACGTCCGATCTATCTATTTACATCTCCTTAATATTTAGAAAGTGATTATTTATAATATTTACAATTTATTTCATTTCACTTAATTTTCTTTAATTAGACCTTATCCGGAAGACTACAGGTCATTGCGATGCCTATAGATTACTATTCGCTAGTCAATTAACAATGAAATTTTTCATTGGCTTCAAGCAAAAGAAACAAATATGGAATCTAAACATTAATAAGAATTTATCGCATATATTATACAAAATAATATATAAAAAGCAACAATTTATTTCTCATTATTTTTAACTGAAACACCTTTCCAACTACAGAAAGTTTATAAAATATGTGTTTATTATTGTACAATAACGAATTAGTTATATAAGTTCAAAACTTACCCTAGTCAGCTTTAATTACTGAACGAAGATTTTGAAATGCAACTCTGTACGTAGTAGTAAATAACGTTACAATAGTCAAACAGTGACCACGCCGTGCTTCGACCTAGGCGTGACCGTTAATTGAGCGGGCATGGCGCTGTTTGTTCTGGCGTGCCCGCCATGTTGTATTTTGTTTGCTAACTACCCTCAGCTAAACAAAGACGACGTGAAAATAACGCCTTCAATAAAGAAACCTGTGATTGTCAATTGATCGACAACTATCATAGTTATTAAATCGTTGTCAATAGATTGACAATGTAATATAATAGTAAATAATAAATATCTGGGACACACGCACTACTCTGATTCCAAGGTTGGTACTGATATACATAAATTGATATTTTTAAATAAATATATATTTACAACCATACACAGAACAAACCCAAATGTTCATCACTAAATGTTTGTCCTGAGCGGGAATGGGACCCGCCACCCCTGGTGTAAGAGGAAGGGTTACTAACATTACACCAATAGGCCAGTCCAATATGATAATAGTTATAAAACTATAAAGATATAACTATAATAGCTATATATGACGTTAACGATGTCTAATATTTGATATAATAGTTACGAGTTCAAATTGAAATTCCAAGTCAAAATTTATTTATTAACTAGATTAATCGGACCATTAATTTTGACTGATCGACCCTATATAGTAAGTTACGTATACTGATATGCGTTAAAAATTTATTTTATACCGCCTTTGGCAACATTGTTTTATATATTTTATTGCGAAACAGGAAAAATATGAATGATATAATATACAAAACTAATACAGATACGAAAAGAAAACCATAAAAATGTGTCGGTAAATCTAATGTTAAATAAGTCTAAATTATACTATATAGATAGTGTCAGTTTCCAACGCGCCCACCTCATTTCTTACATAGCTTAAAAACCGATAGTCTTCTAATTTAGCTTTGTAATTTATAAGTAAGGCATTTTTAATAATACAATTTATAACGAACTTATGTCTTAATATTTTCAATAGAATTAATAAAAATAAACCGAGTATTTCTCCTGAATATTATTCAAGATTAGTACACAAAAGTGCCTATTTAAGGAGCTCGAACGAAATTCTCTTGAAATTCAAATTCAAGTATCTATTAATAAAATATTGAGTTGTGCCTGTTTGGCTATAATCTCAGCGTACTCTCGATATTATTTTAAACTACCACGTAGAGAGCAAAAGATATAAAGTTAAGAAGCTTTGTCACTTTAACTATATTGTATTTTATAATTTGTTACATATTTTACACATATCGAATTAGATAAGACTTAGGAAAAAAATCATGCAAATAGGGCGAAATCCTTTTTTAAATCTGAAAATGAAGTAGAAAGTACTAGTACTGGTCTCTTAAAAATATTCGATATGCAAGTTTTCACTTCTAGTACCAAATCAAATTAAAACGTCCCGTAGGTTATACCAGAAGCACCCTCTTGATCGTTCAAATTTTGAAGGCATCTTTAATGCATGAATCGTGACTGAGTTCGACCACTCAATTTACATTTTCAAAGTGATACTCGATGCTGTATAGATTTGCATTCTCCGGTCACACGTGTTTGCAAACCTGCAAATTGCCAAAGGAGCTAAGACAGAAAGAAGCACTAAAAACATTGGTCGTTTTAATTTCTGTTGGGGAAGAGGGTAGGGGGGACTCTGGCAAACCTTGCAATATTTCGTCGAGAAGCCGGTTTGAACATGCAAAGGACTTTAGACAAATTTCACCTGTCACAGTTTCCTCCATTTTTATTAAACTGATTCGTTTTGACACGGGTCCTACAATATTTTTATATTTTAGCCTTAAACTAAATATATTATACCTTTTTCGTGCATTTTTGTATTTGAAACTTTAAAAGTCGGAAACTGCATTACATTTTTATAAATACATGTATGTAATAATACTATTTTCTTCGCATTTATGTGATTTAATGTGTAAAAATATTAAATGGTATGAAAGTGAGTTACTAGAACTCTTTTGTGCTCTTGTTACAATTATAGAGTCTATTCACATACGACGGAGCATAGGAGTTTAAACAATAAAAGCTTAGTGTCACTACACACTAACCGGGCGTATTCGTTAATTGACAGGGGCAAGGTGCAGTTTACACTACCCCTGCGCCGAGCTGTGTTTGTAGAACACTGTACGATTGTACGTCACACAAACCCGGATAGAGCTGTAAATTTAAAGTTGAAGTTTAAATATAGAAGAGGGTATGACGTAATGTATGACAACTAAGCACATTAGATTAGTTTTTAGCATGCGCCTGCGTTTTTCTATTACAAATAATGTAATATTTCGAAGATGGCTACTTCAACATTTTGAAATAAATATGAAATCTATTGGTATGAAAATAGTAATGATTTTATATGTATTGATAATTGTTGTTGAAACGTTTTGTTTCTTTTATGTTAATATTTGCATCTGTTCAATTTTCTATGAAAAAGTATTATAGTATAGTCTATGTCCTCGTATTCTATTGTACAATATATGTAGACTATCTAAACTTGTGTTAAGCTTATCATGAAGTTTGTAGGTCATAACCGTACGAACATTTACTCTGTACCAAAATAAACTGATCACAAATATTCTTTATCTTTAACGTTAGGTTTACGGACACGTTTTCATGGTTTCCTTTTCAAGGCCATAGTAATTTCATACTTCAATCCTTATATTTCCTTTTTTTTTTAAATAAATACAAAGTAGTTGCCGCAAAAGACAAAAAAAAACTGAAAACACGTACGCACGTGAGTATAGTGAATTTTTTAATAAGTGTTGTTGAATCAAGATGACGCGTCCCCTAAACCTAGTCTTTTCGATAATCGTCATTGGTCCCATGACAAAACAAAAAAAAATTTTAACATTTCAGGTGTTAACTACATGAACTTGAAATGAAGTAAAAACCCGCTTTTTGTTGCCACTCTGGGAACTGCTCTCATAAGGAGTAAGTCATAACCATGATTCACCATACTACCCAAGTAATGGTAGGCAGAAAACTTATGTTTTCGAAAACCTATTTTATGAAATAAAACTGAATTTACACTATTTTAAATCAGACACTTTTAAGTAAAATTAATATACTAGTCTTGTCGAAACCCAATTATACAACCGTACTCACAAAATCAGTAGCGTCATTTGAAATTATTTAATGGTAGTTTTTAATTAAGATACTGTCTGTTTATATTTCATTACTAAACGCAAATCTCTCACTTTACAACGTTTAAAAAGAAATGTTTAAACATTAATCTTTGGACTATTTGTGAGAGATATGCGCTAATTACTAAAACGTTTGGAGATGAATGAAATAAATGTATAATAAATAATTATGAACATAACTGTGATAAATTATCATTGTTCTAGCAAAATATCGGCATTTTTCGTTTAATTTTGTATATAATTTATCTCGTTAGTTTCATCGTGTAAATAATGAATGCGTTTTGTAATTTTCATAAATTTTATCAATAAAATTTCGCGATTGAACTTTGTCAGTTAAATTGGTGTAATAAATTTATAACAGGGATGATAATATTTAAGGATTGACACGTGGAATTTATTAGTTTAATTTCTCTCTGTGCTAACAGAAAAACAAACATCTGGGGCCTAATTACAGGACGCGAGCCTCCAATAAATCGACGGTTCCGTCGCAAAATAATCGAGTGACAAATAGTCGATTCGCGCAATCCGTTCCGCTGACCTCTGATATTTCATGCGCAAGCAATATACTCTGTATAACTTGTACTGGTGAATAATTTATAGGCCGATTGCCGCCCGGTTGTTTTTCGTGTTTGTTTACCATCGTTCGATTAATCATAATGCCTTCATTCGTTCATATTTATAAAGTTAAGATGTTACTCTACGTACGTTCTTTTACTCTTTTAGTTTTTTGCTGAGGAGCGGTAGATTTTACAGTTAAGAAGTAACACTATCTGTTGGTGATGATTTTTTTATATAACGCTAAGACGGACATGTAGTTTACCGTTGTGTATAAATGGTAACCGATAGGCTCTTTTTCATATGAAGAGTTGGCAAACGAGCGAACGGTTCACCTGATGGAAAGTGATCACCGTCGCCCAGAGAGAGACGCAACACTCGGGGAAAAGCTTGATTTTTCAAGAAGGAGTAGGCTCTTTTATTTAAGGCCCCTAAGTTGTATCGGTTCAGAAATACCGCTGGCGACGACTGATTCCACAGGGTGGTTGTGTGTGCTAAACAATGGCGCTTAAAATGCACAGTGAAATACTGCCAATCATCCAGATGGTGACGATGGATTTTGGTATCTAGGTTAACCATACCAATAAGCCATAACTTCGTAACTATTATATTATACTGTGCTTAGGCAAAATTATTAACCCAAGCTTCTAGGTTCAGATTATATTTTCCGTAATAATGACACAAACTATATATTGTTTTAATGATTTTTTTCACTTTATACTTTAATGAACATTTCTTAATTTCTATACACAGGTAATATTACAGCGACTATCTGAAAGGCTATCTCCGGATAAAGGTAAATTTACGTAATAAAAATTATTTTCTAAATAAAACAAAAATTCAAAAATGTATTCATCAAAGAGTAACGCAGTTCTACATACATTTTGGCATCCTTGACACAATGGTTTACCGCTTACCTTCAAACACGAAGGTCCCTTGTTCGATCCCCAGGTTTGGTAGTATGCTATTCCCACACACGCTTGACCAAATATACACTATATAGCTACGATCCACAATATCAACTTGCCGCTATAACAGCGTTGCTTTGACAGCACACTACACCTTCTACGAACTCATTGTCACCAAATATATGTGAAATAAAGTCACGTATTAGCCTACGACGATAACGAAAAAAAAACGTTGAATTAAAAACCTCCTTCTTATCGTCGGTTGACAAATCCAGTTATTCGTCAAAACTTTTTTCTTTATTATAACTTCTTCAACATTCATTTCACTATTCCTATCAAGTAAGAGCTATTTAAATAATGTCGAAGAGAGCCGAAGGGTAATATGTATGTCTCGGCAGGTACCGAATACCCAACACACTGTATTACCATTATTTGCCCACTTCAGGCAATCACAAAATCCAATTTAGCTAAAAGCGAACGTGCATGGGAGGTACCCTTTTAATATTATTTCCCATTCATATTTATGAACATACATAATACTAAAATTGTTTTAATACGGAGAACAGTCCTATTCAAATCCAGTTAATAAGTAGCCGATATCCGTAAAAAAACACAAAGTATATTGATATATCACTATTTGATTTAATATTGAAAATAAGTTTTTTGTTGAAAGAATTTTTACAATTTATTAAGAATCAAGTTCCTCTATAACAATATTAATATTCCTTTTATATTGTTAGTAAAAAGAGAAAAACAAATCATTAATATTTTATGTTAAAAATTGATCTCATGTTTCCTAATCACACTTTACTTTTTATCATAATATAATAATTATGAAACGATATACATTTAACAAAAGCTTTGTTTGGAATAAATTCTGGGACGAAATCATTACTTAATTCTGTATCAAGAGCTCCTGTTGACGGAATATTATTCCAAATTTTAGATGAAATTGTTGAAATATTCAAAATTTTTGTATTCGAATATAAGGAGCTGTAAGGAAATCTTATTACTTTCTGAATTATTTATAAGCACCGAAAATTATCATTAATCAAATTAGTAACTAGAAATGAATATTTAATACATTTTTTTATTTCGTTATTCTATGAAACATGTGCTACTTTATTTATATATAAGCAGTAAATATAATAAAAAAATTGATTTAAAATATAAATTATCGACTAACGATTTAAATAATATTCTACTTTAATACAGAAAAAAATATTAAAAGGCGATTGTTCGTTAAGTTCTGTAAAATAAATTGGTCTCTATTATATACGACGGATTGAGACGGCTCGACAAATCGGCCCTCGTTTGGTAACGTCAAAAAAAATTATTCAGCAATTTAATCTTTCCGCATTATTGGAAATTCCCAACGTAGTAGACCTTTATGATCACTGCTTGATATACCAGGTAACTTCGACTAATCTAAACTGTTAATTTTCCTGCTAAGTTAGCATGCTTGAACAGTTTTATTTACAGATTAAATATGACCTCGTCAATAATTTCAAACTAGGATTTTTTTTTATTCAAGAACTGAATGTTTATAGAAAATCAATGAAATTTAAAATATAAACTATCAACTAATGCAAAAATCAAACATTCCCATTTCCTTATCCTTATAGTTGAAATTATCATTATAATTTTAGGAGATCAACTCAATCAATCTGTGAATGCGTGTCGAATTGAAAACCTACTCTCCGTTTCGGATTATAAACTCTTTTCGTAGTATGAATGATTCATAAATTATTACAGAATGAAGATAATGTAACTTTGTTCAGCGACTCAATAGTTAATAGCACGTGCAATTAAAGGAATGAATCTATTAAAAATACACATTACCCAACCTACTGCGATGGGTAATGTGTATCTTTTTATTACAACAAATTGTTGGTACTGTTTCAAGCGTAATGTATATCGTTTTCAATTAAACCAAACGAATGTTTAATCCAACAAATAGCCGTTAATTACATTTGCAGCCAAGAAATGTGTAATTAGCTCCGTACCATTTAAAATCGGGTTAAAATGTAGCTTGCTTTAAATAACGCGAAGCGTCCATGATAATGAATACGATTATTTCATATTGTTAATTACGAATTATCGTCCCGGCGAACTGTAATTACACAATAGCATTTTTTTAACTTATCGATTGCCTCAAACGCCAAAACAAATTTTTTAGTATTTATTTTTAATTCTTTATTGTACATACGATAGGACATTTTACATGAACACATACAAAAGGATACAACAATAGGTGTTATATAATACAGTAGTATATGATAGAAAATGACATGAAACAAAATGTAATTAACGAAAATATTAATCATTCACATGGTATATATGTCTATATCGAATTTTGAAATGGTACAAATTAAATGGATTATTAATGATACTAAATCACTCAAATCGATTGTAAATAGCGTACAGACACACTGTCAGCCAATCAGACAATTCAATTTGGTTAAAAGCAAATATGGACGTCGCATTTCCGTCCAATGCAATGTTATTTCTTATTCATATTTACGTATGCACATATAGATCTAATTCACAAATGTTTTAATACACGAACACCAGGCTTTAGATTTTGCTCTACTTTGAAAAGAAATAATGAATTGAAATTTTATGTTTTTTAAAAATATTTCTCATTAAAACTCATTCTCCTTGAATACCTAGACCAAATATGAAATCAGTTGAAAAGTTATTTATATTAAATATTCATATAAAAACTTCAAAGCGATTGAAATTCAAAAACTCATTTAACCGAACGGTTTATAGATTGGGCTTTCAGCATTTTTACTTTAATTAAAAAGAATTACCGATTCAGCGATTAGCATAGTTACTTAGTTATAAAAGTTACTACGCTAATCACTTATTGTCATAAGAGGACGCCTTAAATTTTAATTTTATTTTAATGTAATTTGTTTAAGTTAAAATTCACGAAAAATTTGCTTCTTCTCGATTGTCTAGAAGCTTTGTAAATTATAAAATAAAGATAAATAAATCCATAATTAATTTTACTAATATTTTAATTAGAAGAAATAATAATATCTGAAATTTTCACACATAATTCAACCAGATTGCACGTCGATGTGCACGAAAAAAAAGGCAGAAATAGAGAGGAGAACAAGCCTTTGCACTCTTCTATGAAAGACTTTCAGAATTCTTCGTCGAAGACATGGACAACGATACTTAAATATTAAGTATAATTAAACATCTATAAAGCTGTTCGTAGTTTAGCAGCCCTTTTTTGTTTCATGTTATTTTAAAACATTTTTATTTACTGGTATTGTCAAAATTATTTCTTGTGTATTGTAAGGTGGCACTGCCTTGTTCCAGATTAGTCACTCTCAATGTGTTAATTAACATCAAACTAAGCTCAAAATAATGGCATAACAACCGTCAATTATATTTCTAGATACTAATAACAACTAGTTCCATTACATCATGAGGATGTTTCCGTTCGAAAGGGGGAGTGTTAAAATTAAGCTGAACAGATGTGACGCCGTGACAAGGGTCGTTTTAGAACGTCGCCTATTGTGCTTAGCTACCCAACTTCATACATATATGCATCGTATCATCGTCCCCCTATATACAATGTGTGTTACCGACAAATTCAAAGTTGTGTCATATTAACATAAAATGTTACGATGTAAACATTTTCTACGAACAGTATGTAAATCGCTCTACAAAGGTTCTAAGGTATAATATTTCTTAAAACTTGCTCAGTAACTACCTACGCCGCTGATGGTTAACCTAGTTTGTTGAGTTTAATTATCGAACCTAAAGCAAAGGTACGTACGTTTTAAAATGTCAATGTTTGGATGTCATAAATGACAATGTGTATGTTTCGACCGCAGAGTGGAAACCGTTTTAAATAAAAATATTAACAAGTAGTTTTTTCAACATTCTTTCATAATATCGATAATTTTACCGGGTCCTTTGTGACACAATTTAAACGTGTTTTTTCCAAGTGGGGTATAAGATTCTTTGCAATCTTTTAAGTATTTTATATCTGAGATAGAGTTTAGAAGTCATAATTAAACATTTCTCCGATTCTATCATTACTTCAGAAATGCTTTGTGATAGCAATGTTTGAGTTGAATCGATGATGGTATCCGGTTTACTAGATTGCATAATTGAAACACGTTCACAAATTACAGGAGTAATAGCAGGGAGTTTAGTCACACCAGTAATTATGTACCCACTTGTGTCTCAAGAGGATGAGCGAATACAGTGCTATATACATACCTTTAGACAGCCTAATGCTACAAACACATTTACCTAGTGAACGTCCAATACTTTTCGCCAGTTCACCATATACTTTTTTAAGTAAAAAGTAAGATTAAATAAAATACGTAAAAGTGTGCTTTTAAAAAAAAAAGATTTCATCGCACCTCATTAATGACGTACGTACATCTTAAATCACACGTACCGCCTCGTTAATGCTCTCACGTCTAACCCCGCCACTTACCAAAGGCCCCGCGTAGTAATAAAGCGGGGCGTAACTATGTCACATCGACACACGGAAGGAAAATTCACGCAAACACATTAAAATGGCGAACATTACGCCGTCACGTGTAAAGTAATGTAGATACATTAATATGTATGAGACATTCTTGTTACATGCTTCCGTTTCGATTTTCAGATGCTCCTTTGATGAAAAAAGTGCTCTATACATATATTTATTTCGGCTCCTTTTCACTTCATCCGTAATTACAATTTAAAATTTGTTCTGTGATATTCAAATAAAATGTACATTCGTGAAGTAAGACATTTATGAAATATTTATATCTGCTATGGTCTAATGCTTTACGAAAATGTCACAAAGACGTATCCGTTATCAAGTTAAATAGTTTGATTCTTTTATGCATTATCTTCACGAACACATTAACGCTGTTATAGCGATAGATTGACACTATGAAGGTGATACTATTTAACCAGGATGAATTGAAAATAGAACTATGTATATATCAGCTACATTTATCTTTACATAACAATAAATCAGCCTTTGCAAATGCCGTTTCCCAAAAATTATTTATATACATAATAGAATTGTTTATAAAAACTTACGTAATATAAAAGAACTATAATTAAATATCCGACGTGTCCTTCAGTGTAAGTAATATTTACTGTACTAGAGGTGGATTTAACAAGACGATTGTCCAGGGAATAGGAAACCGGCTGAGACCTGCCGGCCACTTTAATCGTAAATTGAATCTGAATAGAGAGGGAATCACATTTATCCCTTGTAAATTGCCAGTTGTATGGTAGGGAAAAACATTTAAGATCCCGAAACACCTTTTCTTCTAGTATAAAAATTCGATTAGAATATCTGTGTACATTTTCTATCCATACAATAGCCATTGCTTTCCATAAGACACTAATTTGAGTTTCTTTTTAATTTAATCTACTATTAAACCATTTTGCATCCCGACAAAATTGTATTATTGACTGTCATTGCGGTGCAATGGTTTATCGCTTGCCGTGTAACGCGGAGGATCGGGTTTGATTCCCTGGTCGAAGGACTAGTGGAGTTTGGCGTAAAGGTTTTTTAACTAGCCGGGTTAGCTGCCACTCTCAATGTAAATCTACCGCCATAAAAACATTGCTGGGTTCCGACAGTCATACTTGTGAGAGTGAGCAGTCATAATTATTCTGGGCGAACACGATTCACCATCTACGGTCTCATTGTCCCTTATCATCAGGTGAAATCAAGGCCAAGTATTAGCCAATAACTGATAAAAAAATATAAAAGAAAAAATGGTAAAAACTATTGCTTAGAAACGGTTTGAAGCGTCCGCTTAACGCCTATTAAACAAAGATAAGATTAACTGTGTTTTACTAGCGTTAAGTTCGCCTCGCGCTAATTTCTTATATCGTAAATCTACTTGCATCTGCCCGTAGTCAGAGCTTACCCTTTCAAGTTCTACTTAACACAGAAACTTCCACTGTGCAATCAGGGGATGCACAATGAAAAGCATTTTGCGTGCAAGTATATTTCCCGTTATGTGCTACATTTACGTGCTAGTTCGTAAATCTCTACTTGATGCGGGGAAAAATAGCAGTTCGATGTTACATTGAACTCTTATACGTACTAAGAAAAAGAAAACTTTCTTACTGTAGCGCTCTTTTCTACAAGTAGAATTATACTGCGGTCCCCTAGTATTTACTAGCAATTTGTAAAATAAATACATCAGTTTTGATAACACGTAAAATATTATCATCGCAACAATCTCAAGCAACCTACGTGAGCTATTCGTTTTCCAGCAATACTGTGTAGAAAGCCTGCGCGAAATGACATAACAAGCCAGGCAGGGCGCACTCGAGTCGGAAATATGATATAACTGTCGTTACAGTGTGTTAGGGCAAGTTAATAGCGTTTCTGTGCTATTTCCTTGCCTCACTTCCAACTTTACGGTTACCCGACGCAGTTCAAATTAGGATGGTTTTTATAACATCTCTTTCTCGTTAAAGATACGTTCTCTTATTATCTTTACATCTATAACAGCATTTACTGTGTTCCGGCAGTTATACATTTGAGAGCTAGAAGTATTCTGGCCTAACTCGCTTCATCAAAATTGGCTTATTTTCATTTAAAATCAGGTGAAATGTATTAGGTTGTGGTAGCTCGTTTTCGATAAAAAACAAGTATATAGTCACAACGCTACATGGAATATTAGATTAAAAATCAAACATACGCGCGACTCTCTACTCTCTATTCACACAATAAATCCGTTCCCCAAAGCTAAAATAAAAATGGTGTAACAATATGTACAGGCTTTTATTAGTTTCTGTTCCACGATTTTATAAAACATTAAAAACTAAAAGTTGTTATACAGATATAGAAGAGTTGTAAGAGATATCTATGTTATAAAGTATAAAGTTTTGTTTTCAGACGTAAACTATCTTCGTAATTGAGGAATATTATATAATCTTTGTCTTTACCGAACTACGTTTATGTGATATATAATTTTGAGATCTATCAATTAAGGCAGTTAATGTTACAATTCCTATGTTAGATAAACATCTAAGAGGATACAATAAAGTTGGGTTATTGAACAACCGTGAGATCTTCGTTGTAAGGCGAGTGCTAAAATTCAGTCCGACAGATATGTGTCGCCTTGACGAGGGTTGCTTTGGGTAACAGCTATTGTGTTTATATGTACTTATGTTATATTGTGATACGTTTGTCCATCTATCATTGAGACCAATGACAATTCCAAAACTACCCGATTGACACTTGAAATTTAATGCTATTTGGTTTCTACGCCGTCTCCAATATAGACGTAGACCAGTCTTTCCCAAAGTGGGCGATAACGCCCCCTTGTGGGCGCTGCAGGTCTCAAGGGGGGCGGTAAGAGACCCAG
>DWQX01000705.1:0-37290 GCA_018245475.1 Pharmacophagus antenor
ATATAATATATAACTTCGAATTTTATAACTTTACAATCTTTGGTCTACCCTCAACCATTAGATCTTTTTGTCGTTCCGGTTGTATACCTACTCTCCGCTAGCACAAGTAATCAATCATACAATTCTTTTAGTTGACTTAAGTTGCTGGTCGGAGGTGATCCTCATAGCATTCATTGTGTTTATATCACAGGGATACTACCTGCGCGACGACGTTTCTGCCCGTAGTGAATGTGTCCGCTTCCATGTGCGCGGGTTGCACGCGACGTACTTCCGACACGCAGTGCTCGGCAAGTAGTGCGCCGAACTTGCTGGCCGGTACGTTGCGTCGCGATATAGCTTCTAATCTACCTCCGTCTGACTGAGCCGGCTCCAAACAATAGATCTCCTATAAAATAAAAGTAAACAATCATAAAGTCTAAGATTCTAAATATAGTTCATTCAATTAGGTCTTCAGAAATGCCAAAAATGTAAGTTTGTCTGAGCAGAACCAGGCAAGAAACTTAGGGACAAGCCTTTAATTATTATTTGGAAGAATACTTTTCTCGAATCAAAAAAACTAACTAACAACTAAAATTTTATTCATATAAACCTAATAACAAATACTTTCGAATCGTCTAAATTTCTTTTTAAAACAGCATCATCTTAAAACCGTAAAGAAATAGTGCTGTACATTTCTTGAGAAATAAGTCAACGATGGCAGATTTAATGAAAAAATTAACTAGTATTACTGGATAAACTTATAAATACATTTACCACTGATTTAACACTACCAAGAAGCAAAAAGTTCTGAATATATAGAGCATACTTATACAGTGCTTCTACTGATTTAAGTAAAAATATAAGTAAGCCTAAACAATGTAGAGTATAAGAATTATATAAAATTATGGATAAAAATCGTTGTCAATCAAATTGTACAATGAACAACTTACAGAATTGTTCCTTATGACATAAAGTCTCGTATCCTCTTTTGATGATGCACCAAATGTGCATTGCTTAAAAATACCAGTCATAGGATCTAAGAGGCATTTTTGTACCAATAATGGAGTTGAATTATGTGGGGTGAAGATGTAAACTGTAAATAATATTTGTTTATTAATATTTAAATTAAGATTTAGAATATCGTAAACAGTAATAATGCAAGATGAACAACAACTTTTTAATGTTTAGTCATTTGCTGTGTTGAAGATATATATTTTTTAAGTGAAATCTGTGATTTTTTAAAATGTAATATTATAAAGAATAATCGTAAACAATGGGAATATGTTTTTTTTTTAAATTATATTTCAAAGTAAATAATAACAAAAATTTCTTTAAAAGTATTACCGTCGTTATTATCAGTCACGACGGCCATCTTGTTCGTGGAAGGATCAGCGGCAAGGCACGTGGTGTTAAGTGGAACATACCATTTAACCGTTAAAGACAGTAGACTCCAGACAGCAAGACATTTTTCCGTCGTACACACAACCTGTCAAACATTAAAAAAATACATTATCTGCTGCTGCTCCTGGATTCGGTGAAGTTTGCGCTATTAGTCTTATTAACCTATTACAGCTTCATCGAAACTGGCCCGCGGATCCGGTGATCCGCGAGCTATCTAATACATTATCAGCTCTGTAAGGCACTTACATATTCTATATTAATGTTGTCATAATATATATTATACATTTTTATATACATACTAGATAACAAAATAATTGTAACTGATTTTTTTTTTCAGAAAGATATATAGATGTTATGCATATGTTAACTTGAGAAATATAATGAAATGGTGTAATAGTTCTTGTTATAATATTACATAGAAGCTATTGAAAAGAAGAATTGTAAACAAGATTAAACTAGCAACTTTTGTATTTATCGTGTTTTTATTATATTTTGCTATTATTTCAAACTTGCCTATATTTTAACATTGGCCAATTCAACAATTAAACTTTAAATAAAATTTGAACAATTAAACTTTAAATAAATTTTAGTAATAATTATGTAATACTAACATAATGTGCTGCATCACTGTTTCCAAACTGAACTTGTAATCCTTTAGGTCTTAAAACAGGATGAGAGAGTGTAGTCCTAAGACTGCACAAATGTGTATCCCATAATGTTAATTTGCAACCAAACCACGCAGCAATTAAAGACCCATCTTGTGAAATAGCCACGCCTCCCATGTCATTCTCTTTATCAATGTTCATACCTTGATTTATAGATTTATCATCAACTAAAGAATTTTCTTTGTGGATATTAAAAAGCTTGCCTATAATGTCATATTTTTTTTTAGTTTCTTTTAAATAAGGCAATGTCTCAATTCGCCCTTTATCCAATTTTTCGCCTATTTTATAATTGTTCATTATTCCGTGCGATAGAAAATGAGCTGTTCCTGATGAGTAATAACATGCTGTAATACAGTTCCATGTAACTTTCTTACGGTGTTGTTGCAATGTATTCTCTCTTTTCCATATTCGGATTTTCTGGTCCTTACCGCCCGACACGCAAAATTCGCCCTTAAAATTTATAGCCAAGGATACAACATTACATCCACCATGTGAAAGGTTAACACATGTGTTTAGTTTGAATGGCGATGTATTTCTAATTTGTGATGACCAGAATTTCAGTTTTTCTTCTGGATAGTTAACACCATCATTTCTGTATTCAGAAGTCACTAACCAAGAACCATTGCCACTGACAGCTACACATGTTATTTCCGTTTCCAGTGGGAGTAGATTTTGCCTTTCCGCAGGTATACTGTTCATTTCTGTTATATCAACCTGTTAAAGAGATCAATTACTTTTAAATATCTACTGGACAGGAAATTTATTATGCTATTATACTATATTTTGTGATTTCACATTTTTTTGTATATCACATATTGATAAGTATAATAAGTATTGTAAAACTCATTCTTTATAGTAATATCATCAGAAGCAGAAAAAAATTATCAACATACATTGTAAAGCACTTTATCAGAAGCTGTGGAGTATAACTGAAGATGTCCAGTACGTCCACCCATGAGCAATGCATCTAGTGGTCGATGGTAGACAAGGGCAGTGTTTATAGCTCTAGCAATTGGTGACAGCCCTCCACATTCCAATAAAGTTGAAACAACCTTCAACTGTGCACTGGCTATTACAACCGCTGCAAATATTAAGAACACAGAGTAGTAATCATAGCATGAGTAGAAAGAGAATACCAAATGAGCATAAGAAACTGTACTTGTTCCAATAAATATTTTAACTTTCCACCTATCTACTTACAGTTGTTAGTAAGAGTAATAGCAACATGTGTGCTATTGGCTGTTATAAATCTTATAATTCCTGGTAAACGAGGTATGAAACTTTTTTCATTGGCTTTATTAGCTAAATGGCCTAAAGTCCATTTTACTAAAACTTTTTCCATACCACCTGACAACAAATAATTTCCTGAAAATACAATAAACTCTGTAAACAATGTGCTATTAAGCATCTAAGCTTTATCATAGGATAAAAAAGAAATTTTTAATTTTCTACCTAAAAATACAAGAATGCGAGTCATTGACTTTAGTTGTTCTTTTTGAATTTTGATGTAATGTACTCATAAATTCATTCAATGAAGTAACTAAACAAATAGATATTTACCTTGACATCAATTGTTCAATGAGAACTACCATGGTACTTATAATCAGTTTAGTAGTCCTTTTAATATCAATGATATCTCATGTTTTATATAAGAAACTAAATAGACAATGTTATGTTCAAATAGAATGTAGGTACTTTACTCTTTTACTTTGTTAGTTAATAAAGTATACTGGTGGGTAGTTTGTAAACATTTATTGTAAGTAGTAAGTCAGTTCAGTGTCGGCTACCAAGCTAATTACATCACATTGTACTCAAAAATGTGTTTTATTATATATTCTATACATAATAGTGGCGAAGAGTGTAAAAAGTCAACAAATTGGACAAAAAAGCAGTGAAATTGAAAGAGTTTATTCCAGAAACAGATAATTGGGACAATTATTTAGACCGTTTAAAATTTTGTTTTGGAGGTAATGGCGTCGTGCTAGATCCAGACAGCAGAGCGAATTTCTTTACAGTGTGTGGTTCGCGAGTGTATAAGACCTTACTGGCGTTAATAACTCCTAAAAGAGCTAGTGACGTAACATTTAGTGAAGTTTAAATAGCTTTGACAAATTTTTATAGTCCTAAACCTAACGAAATATTGGTGTCGTTTAAATTTTATAACTGTAATCAGAGATCCGGTGAATCGGCTTCTTACTACGTCGCACGTTTACGTGTACTAAGCGCGGGGTGTAACTTTAAGGAAGATGTTCCGCGACAGGCTTGTGTGCGGCATGCGCGATGTGAAATTGCAATACGAGTTATTAAAACGTGACAAATTATGTTATAAACATGTGGTCAACGCTATGCTGTCAACCGAGAGTGCAGGGCGGGACGTGACTCGCCGGTGTATCTGTTTTTTTTTTAATCATGGAAATCTCCAACATGAAGATCGAAGCCTATGTTTGCTTTTATCTCTTTCATTCTACTTCTTGTATGCCTCTCGCACTACCATATTTCATACTATTTTTTCCTTACATTCATCGTCTTTTATCCTTTGTTGGCGAGCTTAAATTTTTCACTAACACTTTCTACTAGAGGAAAAAGGTTGCATTTTGCTTCTATTTTATACTAACTTATTTTTCATATCCTCTTACTATTTAAGTCTATTTTCCTATTTTTATTTCCTACTATTTGTCTACTTCTAACTACCGTTTATGACGATATTTACTTTAATTCTGTTTATTTTCCTATCCTCTTAACTATATATGTCTATTTCCTCATGTATTTTTACTTCTTATCTTATCTTACATCTTACATATCTTATAAACCACTGTTTTAACTACGCTATTTCCTACTATGAACCATACTTAACACTAATATACTCATATATTGTGTAAGCATGTTTATCTACTACATTTATTTTATTTACTATTTTCTATCTTAACAGTATTCACGATCTTTTCTCTTCTCCATCTGAGCTTCGGTTTGAAGACCTTTGCTATTTATAAGTACCAAAGATTTTCGCCTATTGCTGTCGTTCCATTGTTTCTCTGTCATGATGGGTGCCGGGTCACTCGGTCTCCGTTTGAGTTGGATTTGATCAACGGGGCGCATTTAACAATACGCCACCGTTGATCGTGCCAGTTCATCTCTTTTCCGGCGTACCGGGCAATCGCGGCTGAAACTGTAGTGCTCACTATCGAAGTTCTTAGCCCTCTCACAGTTCTTACACTTTGGTGGCACACCAGCTAGGACGTCGGGACATTCTATTCTCATGTGCGGTCCCCCACAATGACTGCATAGATCGACCGTATCCGTGCAGAAACGCTTTCCATGGCCGAATCCCAGACAGCGAGTGCGCTGCACGAGCGGTGTCTGGTCTTCGGCCCTGATGCGCTGCAGGTCGATATATACATACCCTCTGTCCATTATTCTTCGCCATACACTTGGCGGTGCTAATGATAATATGTCCAGCAAGTGGGTTTCTGGCTCGCTCCGATATTTGATGTTTATTCTCCCCTCCTCCTCGTTGAGGTCGCGAAAAACCTCCCGGTTCTGTTTCCTCGTGGCCCTCAGCACATCCTCGTCCTAATTTGCTGCTGGACGTCCTTCAGAACCAGAAGCGGGTCACGGTTTTTCACCTCCTCAACGGTAAGGCCTGTTCACTTTCTTCCTAACTTTTCCTTGATCTTATTTCTTTCCTCGATCGTCCCGAATCCCATAATGACCTTTCCATCCATAGCTTTTCTTACTCTTTCTATTTTAACCCAACCTTCCTTTGCATTCACTATATGTCTAACTTTTTCTAAAACTTCCTCCCCTGTATGTATTCCTGTTACTGATGCCACCACCACTGAATGGAGGGTACTAGGTCCCTCAGCCGTCTTCCCGACGCTAGACGCCACCACGTTTGTGTACGTCTGATAGTGGTATCAGTTAGTACCTCTTTGTGTTGTTTGAGGCTTTCGCTCAGCTCCTCTATGTTTTTGTTACATAATATAATTTTATTTCCGGACTCTTTTATCAATCTTTCGTGCTCCTCTATCCTAGTCATTAGTTTAATTGACTCAGCACTTATTTCGGAGGCATCATTTCCCCTGTGTCCCGTCACTTCTTTTTCCCCTCCTTTGTCCCCTTTTCCTTCGCCACTGTTCACTGCTTCGCTGTCGGCGTCCTTTACAAACTGGTATAGACGCTCAACTGCCTTGAAAACGGAATCTTTTGTCTCCGTCTTCATGTAGTTCATCGCGTTAAGCTGGTTTTTAGCGCTGCACAATAGTGCTCTCGCCTCTGCCACTCTACTCACATACTTCTTTTGTGGCGGGCTAGTTTGTGCAGGGCTAGTAGTTCCAGCTGAACTCAAGACAGTTTTAGCCGGGGATTTCGTCGCTTTTGCAACTTTGGGGGGTACAGTAGCCTTCTGGTCTGGCTGAGATTTTGTTATTGCTACTTTCGTAGCACCAGTCGGCACCGTCGCCTTTGTCAAGGAGGAGGAGGGATTTGGATCCGCCCTCGTGGCTTCCCACTCGTCGATGCTCAGCCTCACCTTCGACGATCCAGTAGATGTCCGACTGTCGTTTCCTTTTTTAACGGGGGTTCTGATGAGCATCATGTTAAAGGTCCGATTCGTCCTATGTATAAATAAAATAGAGTCTCTAATATACAGTCAATAAACCGACTCTGTTGGTCTCCAGGACCAGTCACTGTTCTATAAGACGAACAAACAAACAACTATAGTCAGTACGCGGACTAAAAACACAACAAACAAACGAAATCAAACAAATAAAAACTAAAGTACCAAGATATGTCTATAAATATGTAGACGTCACGTTTATATAGCTCAAGCTGCTGAACAGAACAGCGTTCAGAGCAGTAAAAAGAAGGTCGATACCTGGGTATCTAATTTTTGATTTTTAATTCAATTTTTTTTTTAAAAAGGCGGGAAAGTCCACCTTAGTGATGTACTAAGGGTGGGCGAGGAGTCGATTTTTCGCGTTTTTTTCAGGTTTACAGCTGAACAAATTTATAGGCGTGTTCGGGACCCCGAGACGCACCGAATGGAGCAGAAATTTTCGTGGAATAACCAACAGATAAAAGGTGAGTGCTGTGAAACTGTGTTTTTACGTAGTTTTTTCTCAGATTTTGGGCAAATTTAGAATAAATTAATGTTTATGGGGATTGAATAAAGTAAGGGGGACAAAGCTAAGACCGAATACAACGAAATAGCTAATAAAACAACAACGAACCAAAGAAATATCGACCTCCCGGTGTACCTGTTAGTATGCAAGTGGACACTGGAGCTAGTTTTTCTCTGGTTAACGAGCGAACATGGCGCAGGCTCCGTTCAAACTTAACTTGCGCTACTTTGCTTCCGGTCTGTGTTGTATTACGCACTTGGACTAATACACCGGTAGAATTACTTGGACAAGTAACGCTGTGTGTATGTTATCAAAACATTACAAGAGATTTGCCGGTTATAGTAGCCAGAGGTAATGGACCCAACTTATTAGGTCGAGTTTGGCTAAATCCACTTCAAATTAGTATGAATATTAACTACGTGATAAATTCGGAATTACTAGATATGAAAAACACATTATCTAAATACAAGACCGTCTTTGAGGAGGGTCTCTGTATCCATAGAGGACAGGAGGTTACGGTACACTTGAAACCGGATGTTATTCCAAAATTCTTAAAAGCACGTCCAGTACCGTATGCAATTAAAGGGAGAGTGGAGATGGAAATAGACCGTCTCGAAAAAAGGAATGTTACGACCCACGTCATTTTCAAAATGGGCTATTCCTGTAGTCCCAATACTGAAAAAATTGGGAGAAATTAGACTTTGTGGGGACTATCGGAGCACAGTTAATTTAACAACGGAGTCAGAAACGTATCCCATGCCGACAGCAAACGTGGTTTTCGTGGTAGTGGCTGGAGGCAGATTTTTTACGATGTTAGAGACCTAGATAGAGCATACACGCAGGTGGTACTAGATGATGACACTTCAAAACTTCTAACTGAATACTTGCAAAGGGTTATACACGGTACACCGATTAGTATTTGGAGTAAAGGCTTGCCCAGGAATTTTTCAATGTTTAATGTCATCTTTACTGGCAGGAATTCCTGGAGTAGCTGTTCTCATCGACGACATTATTATTTGAGGTAGCACTATGATGGAGATGCAAAAGCGTTTAGATCTGGTACTGAGAAGAATTGAACAGGCTGGTCTACGTCTCAACAAAGCTAAATGTCAGTTCGCCACAGAAAGGGTGGAATTTTTATGTTATATGATCGATTCGGAAGGGATACATCCAGCAAAAAGTAAAGTTAAGTCCATTATAAACACACCTGAACCGAAACATAAACGTGAACTGCAAGCTTTTCTTGGACTGTACAACTTCTATGAGAGGTTCATAGCTCACAAAGCAACCGTATTAGAACCGTTACATCGGTTATTAGATTCTTCTAAGATTTAGACATGGACGGAACGGGAACAATATGCATTTGATACGGATAAATGTCTGCTGACTTTTGATTTGACCTTAGTACAGTATGACGCAGATAAACCACTCATTCTAACTTGTGACAGTTCAGAGTACGGAGTAGGAGAAGTATTGGCACATAAAGTAGAAAACCAGGAACAATCAATTGCTATGGCTTCCAGGACACTACACGCACACGAACGGCGCTACTCACAGTTAGATTAAGAAGCAGCTTCAATTATGTTCGGAATAAAGAAATTCCACAATTATCTCATGGGTCGGCATTTCGAGATATGTACCGATCCTAAACCACTACAAGGTATATTTGACCCCAATAAACCTATGCCTAACATGTTGTCACCACGTCTCACACGAATTGCCATTGCTTTAATGTCACATGACTATAAAATAACACATAGGCCAGGTACATTAATGGGAAACGCAGACAATTTAATTAGTGGGCCTCAGCCAGTTCCAGAGCAACCAGAAGAACCGTTCGCGGACATTTTATTAATTGCAGAAACGCCTGAAGAGTTCCCATTTAGCGTAAAGGACATAGCTGCGGAGACCAAAAATGACAAAACTTTATCTCAAGTTGTATACTTCATACAACGGGAATGGCCAGCAGTGTCAGATTCAGAACTGCGTCCAGAGCTTTGTATGGTGGCCTAATCTTAATGAATATATAGAAGAGTTAGTACAGTCTTGTCCAAAGTGTCTGCAAAATAGACATATGCCTTCGAAAATTAGTCAGAATTGGGTGATACCTACTAGATCGTGGTCCAGGATTCACAAGGACTTTGCGGGGCCATATCATAAAAAATACTTCCTAATTATCGTAGATGCGTATTCCCGTTGGCCGGAAGTATATATGGTAAACAATATCACGTCTGCTACGGTTATTCGATGTTGAGAACTACGTTTGCGACACATGGTTTGTGTGAAACTGTAGTGTTTGATAATGGTCCATACTTTGTGTCCAATGAAATTAGTCAATTTTTGAAAGCGAATAATATTCGCCATGTATCTACGGCACCGTATCATCCGGCGAAAAATGGATTAGCAGGACGAATGGTCCAAACGATTAAAAATAAACTTATTAAATGGAAGATTTAACTTGGGAAGTGAAAATTCCTAATTTATTGTTAGGCCTGAGAGTAACAAATAGTAAGTAAGCAACAAATAAGAGTCCTGCAGAGTTATTAATGAAAAGACAATTACGCACATTATATATGTATAGTATCCAGATACATCCTGCGAACACCACATGAAAGTATAGAAAAGCAGATCTCTAAAAACAGTCAAAAGAAAAACAGAGAAAGTTAAACAGGACAGGAGATAATGTATCGTAATTACAACAATTTAGGTCCCAGATGGCTGCCTGGTGTGGTTGTCAACAAAAGTGGTCCAACTAGCTATGAAGTTCGTGCAGAAAATGGTAAAATACTTAATCGTCATATTAATCAGCTAATAAAGAAAGTAGTAAGCAATAGTCAAGAATTTAAAAATAAAGATGAGAGTATAGTGAGGGTCCCAGAAACAGAAGTGGAGGATATAGGCAAAGATGAGTGTGAAACAGTGTTTAATCAAGAAGGTAAAAAAAGCTTTTCGGAAGACCATGAAGAAATCATTGAAATTCCAGATTTTGATAAATGAGCTAACATTGGATGGCAATACCATTTACAACTAAAAGTAATCTTTCCATAATGAAGGAAGGATAAAACACAGATATATTTGCATTCTCAAATACCATATTTAAGACCCAGTAGCAGTAGAGACAATTTATATTTAGATTAATCTTGCTCTTTTTTTGATTATGTGATTTAAATAAAAGTTTAAAGTAATTAATATGAGATTGTAATTATTATTTTTTTGTAGAATAATTTTACTAAGAGGGAAGGAATGCTATGTTCAAATAGAATGTAGGTACTTTACTCTTTTACTTTGTTAGTTAATAAAGTATATTGAATGAGGGTAATTTTTGAACATTTATTATGTTAAGTCAGTTCAGTGACGGCTACCAAGCTAATTACATCACATTGTACTCACAAATGTGTTTCATCATATACTCTATACATATATACTAGACAAGACTAATGAAAACAGCTTTAAGGATAACTTATTACCTTGAACTGAAAAACAAATGGCAAGTGGAGGTAAAAAATGCCAGTGTAAAACTTCACGTGCTACATATTTGTAGTTGTACAAATTTCCTCTGAATATGGTAATACGGCCAAATGTATCAGTTATTGCAACAGCATTGTCCTTATCATGTGCAGTGACTGACAATATTCTGAACTTGTTATGATTTATAATTCTGTAATTATACATTTATTACTTTAACACATTCGCAACCGTTGATGTGAATTCACATAATTTTAAATTTTATTTGTGATTGCCGCTGACGTAAATTTACATCTTGCTTAGTTAGCTTACAAATTGCTATAATGACAGAAGTTTGCAGCAACCAGTTTCAGAATTTCATTATTTTAGACATTATTCAGTATTTTAAATGGAAAAAAATGTACTAGTCACAAATGTGTTAATGAAAGAATTATTTCAATGAAGTAATACTACAATATATAATTTAATACAAACCAGTAACATGACATTTATAATCTTTTATAACATATACCCAAAATCATACTTACTCAGTTCTTATATGTGGCTGATACAAATTTTGTATAAACAGAGACTTTGTTCCATTAACTAGTGCTGCAAACCTATCTCCATTACACCATCCAAGGGCGACTCCCAGAATGTTATTGTAAAAAGGTGTTGTATCGTTATACTCATACAGCAAACCTCCAGTTTTTACAGAATGTGTAGCTAGATAAAGGTGTTTACTGGTTGGTCCAATAGCTGTGATGAAGCATTCATTACTGTCCAGTAAATCAAATGTTAATACTTTCATTTCATTTTGTATTTGAATATTCTGGAAAAAAAATCATGGAATTAAATTAATCTATTGATCATACACTAAAGAATGTATTGGAGTTTTAAGAATGCATGTTATATTTTTTTAAACTTAGTGGTGTTTTTGGAAATAGTTTTTTATCAGTTTTAGGCAAATACTTGCCTCACATTTCCCCTAATATTTAGTGACAATGAGGCTATAGATAGTGAAGTGTGTTTGCACAGAATACATCTGGCTCTCACACATATGTCTGCCAGAAGACAACAATGCTGTTATGGCGACAGATGATATTGAGGGTTGTAGCTAGCCATGCATGTTTCAAAAAACCCTACCATCATCTAGACTCTACTACTCTTGTGGCCAGTGAATCGAACCCGGGATTACAAGGCAAGCATGTAAGCCACAGTGCTACAGAGACAATATATATATATAATAAATTATTGCATTAAATAAGTACTTACTATCTCTCTGAGTACAGCACCTTTATCCCAAGTCCAAATAGTAATGCATCCTCGATCGGAACAACCATATAAATTATAATCTTCATTTTCTGGAAATTGTACAGCTATTAATTCTTGAATACAAGTTTCACTTTCAAGTGTCCGAGAATAATCTCCTGTTTGTATATTGTATACTCTCACTATATTTTCTACTATTAACAGTACAGATCTGCAATTGTAAATATACAGTTAGTTAAATATTGTCGTTATGTTACTGTAATAACAGAAAATGTTTTTGGGTTCCTAAATCCATGTTTACATACTCGCCATCCGGTGAAAAAATAGGGCAACATTCTATAATACTACGGCCAGCTTTTCTGTTAAAAATATATTTATTTTCTGTATAATTGTTATTGTATGTTTTAACCCCCATTATGAATAATATGTCACAAGCACATTGTACAATCTAATAATGTTTAACAATTTGACACACGACACATAACCTTCACAAAAACTTATTTTCATTGTTAGTATCTTTTTAGGAGGCTAAGATTCATCATACTGCCTAATCTTAGAAATCTTTCTTTGGATTAATAAAAACTACATACCCTCTTCAAGTTTTTCATCTTGTCATTATGAATATAATGTAATGCTTGATTATTTTAATTAGCAATAAAACATTTTGTGCTGGGGTTTGCGGTATAGTCTTTATTTTTAAGTAATTATTAACCATAAAGTAATTAATTATTGTTTAATTTGAATCAAAAGAAAATATTGTCTAATTTTATTATAATTACAACATCAAAAATTATTACTTCTAGTAATAAAATTGTCATTAACAATTACGTGTATGATTAATACTTCGGTTGGTATATTAGTATTATTAACATAATTTTTTAAAGAAAAATTGGAAATTATTGTTATATCTGTTTTCGTATTAACCATGATTCAAGACAATGGCTTATCTTATTAAAGAACAATCAAACTGTCAAGTAATGTCATATCTTACATGTGTTGGTGAGGCATTATTTTTTAAAATTTTTGTAAATAATAAGTTGGTTACTATCTTATTGTAATACTTTTAATGAATAATAATGGCTGCTGACAAAGCAGAAGTTCAATTACAAGTACGATTTGTAACAAAACAAGACCAGTAAGTTACACAATTAAATATTTCCGGCGTGTGTTATTACCATTTTGCACGTGAGTACTTAATTTTCTTTTATTTACAGATATGCGATATCAGATAGCCCTTATGCTATTCAAAGCATCGTTCAATCGTCTGACCTTAATAACCTGGTAAATGCAGTTTTGAAAGAAACGAAGCCTTCGATTCAGAAACCTGTAGAATTTGACTTTTTAGTATGCGGGGAATTGCTTTGTACGTCAATAGCCGAACATCTACAAGAAAAAGAAGTGTCTACAGAAGATACCTTGGAAATAGAATACTTGGAAAGATTTCCAGCCCCCGCACCTCAAGAATGTTTAATGCATGATGACTGGGTCTCCACAGTTCATACTCATGGTAACTGGTGAGTAGTATGTATGACAAAAATATATACTTTTAAAGTAGTAATACTTTATTCCATAATTTCTTTTAAATCAATTATGAATAGGGATTTTATTATTTTTTATAATTTAGTCTGCAACTTTTTATGCAACAAAAGTAGTAGAAACATGCATAGATTTTTCTCATAAAGATATTTACTAATTAATGTTTTGTATATTTTTCTAAGTGACATTGTATGAATACTTAAAAAGAAAACGAATAATACTATAATAGATAAAATTTCATATTTACTATTATTTATCTATGGCAGGCTACTGTTAAATGTAGGTCTTTCAAAAACCACAAAATTGTTTGATTTTAACCTTTTTAGTTTAAGATTAATCCAATTTGTCTATTACTTATATATTATTTATAACTTTCAGGATTCTTTCAGGGAGTTATGATAATAGTATTCATATTTGGAACACAAAAGGACAACATAAACTAGCAATTCCTGGCCACACCTCACCAGTCAAAGGTGTTTCGTGGGTTTCTTTTGATGGCGATCAGGCAGTTTTTGCAAGGTAAATATTTATATGTTAAATTATCATACTTATCCTTATATCTATATATATTTTAATCAGTGTAAGTTAATATGAATGCAGAAGTAGAAATCTAAGTAACATTTAGAGCTAAAGATTATATCAATATAATATGATACTAAAAATTTTTAAACATTCTTATGTTTTGTTATTAAATATTTCAATAACTTACTCACCTGTGTATGGGCTTTCTTATAGTTGTTCTCATGATCAATCTGCAATGCTTTGGGTGTGGAATGTAACTCGAAACTCTGTTGACTGTGTGGTTACTTGTCGAGGACATGAAAAGGGAATAGAATGTCTTTCAGTGGCCGCAGATGCGAAACACTTTGCAACTGGCTGTTGGGATAATAATATTTGTATTTGGAGCACAAGTAAGTAAATTAACACGTTGAGCCGGGCTTCTGTATTTCTGTTCAGCTGGCACCAGGCGTAGAATTAATGACGAAAGGTTGGACCAAACTATGCAAGGGCCAGAACGAACAGACACGCAAAACAAAAGCATATATATTTGTTAAGAATGGTTCAATTCATTTCTTTGAAATTACTGTTTCATAGTTTTAATAATGTTGGTCCAAGGGAACTATGATGTCCGACAGGGAAATAGTGTCGACTGAATGGAAGGTTGAATGCCTGTCCCTTGGGACCGGCATCAGACTTAACATGTTAAAATTTTGTTATTGTTAGGAAAAAAACTTGTACCGCATATCTTAACACTTAAACAATTGTCACATTTGAACATGAAATTTTATTTGTTAATATGTTCATATATCTGGGTCTAATTGCTAAGATTTTAAGACAATGGCATTGTAAATTGTGCTAAATAAATTTCATTTTTATGACAATATTTTTAATTTAAATACATTTCGAAATTAATAGTTGTACATCTAAAAAATTTGATCTTATTTTTTGACATTGTAATTTTTAAAAAAAATATTTTCACTAATTCTTTTCTCAGGTTTAACAGATGAAGATAAAGTTCCAGCAAAAAAAAGAAGTAAACCAGAACAAGGAAATTCCAGGGTAAATACAAACATACACTTTAGAATACTTCTTTAGATTTAAATTTTTTATCCAATAACTGGAATTTTGAATATGTTAATGTTTATACATATATTGCTAGGAATGTACAGTGGTAGTTACTATCTACATAATTTCCTGAATTTAATTTGAAAGTTACAAATTATTAAACTGCTATTTACCTCAATACTTTAACACAACTTCAACGTTAAAGTTTCGTTTTAAATAATTTAGATTTAAGAAGACAAAAATCAGTTATTTACTGCAATGTATAAATGAGGAATTTTCGTTAAGCGGACGAAAGTGTTAATTAACATATTGACGCCTGCGTCAACGTCGTGTTTCTTTCCCATCGGGCGGCAAGCGTATTCAACGAATTCATATTATTCATTGATCCCTATTTTATTTATTTAAAGTATTTACCGTTAATGAGATTCGAGGTAGTGAGTGTATCGATGGATCCTCCGGCGTCAACGTGTTAAGTCTATGTGTTCACTTGTAGATACAAGTTGAGACAATCAGATGATTGTTTTACTTTGGTATGATTTATAAGAAAGGTATATGGAGAATTACTTAAAAAAATGTGCAGTTTAATTAAATTTAGATTGCTATATTAGTTAATGTTTCCATAGGAACCAAAGACAATTATGAAAGGTCACAGAGAGGCAGTGTCTGCAGTACAATGGGTTGATTACAACACATTACTTTCTAGCAGTTGGGACCATTTATTGAAATTATGGGACTGTGAACTTGGTGGTATCAAACAAGAAATTGCTGGTGAGTGCTAATATCTAGTCTACCTAGTACAGCTATACTCAACCTGAGGTCTCTGGGCCTTATGATGCCCACCAAACTTGTGGTTGGCTTGTCTTTATCATAAAAGTAATTTCACTTCTATTATGAGCCTGTTATGTATAATTGATTGAATACAGTTTGTTAACAAATGTTGTTATTATTCTTTTAGGCAATAAAGCATTTTTTGATGCTGATTGGTCATCACTAAACAATAGTATCATAACAGCTTCCGCTGACAGACATGTACGAATTTATGATCCAAGATCTACAGGTAAGAATACTGTAACACAGCTATCATTTACATTGTTGTGTATCATAAGAACTATTTTATTCTAGCATTTATTTCATTGTATTAAGGACTTCATTTTTTATATTTCAGAGAGTATTGTAAAAACAACGTTCACATCTCACACGGGTTGGGTACAATCTGTGCGCTGGTCAAAAACTCGCGACACACTCTTTCTCTCCGCTGGATATGATGGACAAGTTAAATTATGGGAGACTAGGAGGTTAATACAGTATAATACAATTATGTTTTACTTAATCCTATTAGTTTCGTTATTAGTCTATTCGTATACTTCATACATTGTCAAGAAATTCGTATTTTAAAACTTTCGTTTATTTGTAGCCCACGAACGCCGCTTTATGATCTGACCGGTCATGAAGATAAAGTACTTTGCTGCGACTGGTCGAATCCATTGCTGCTCGTCAGTGGTTCTTGTGACAACACCGTAAGAATATTTAAAGCGAAACACGCCATGGAATCTGTGTAAATTGAAATTTTGTCTCATAATAGGAAATATTTAAAACCCCGATAGACTTACCACTTGGGTAGCAGTCTCCGACTCTTAACGTTGTTGGTTCGAATTCTGTTAGTCAATTATTTAATACAAACCTATCACAAGTGCAAGGGATAACCTTGGGGTAAACATCAGCAATGAGTAGCAATAGTCTACTAAACTTTACAACAATTATTAAGAGGCATAAGACTTCAATAAGATAATATACATATTTGTTTTAATTTATGAAATATTCCCTTAAAAGATGTTAAATTTTGGGAAAAATCGCCCCTGCATTATGTCCACGTATATTTTTTATAGTTTCGTGGTGGAAATATAGGCGGTAAACATTTCCTGTAAATTCCTTTAATAAATAACACTGATTGTTTTATTGTATTTATTTTGTAATTACGTATTCCGTGAAATGTCTTTTTGAGTTGAAATAGACGGACGCCCAGTGTTATTAGCCTGCACGCCGCACAATACAAAACATAATACTATGAAGGATAAATAAAGAGACTTATTTCGTTTTGCTTGTTTTATTTCAATCATTTGCACTTACAAAATATGTTCAATGCAAAGGAACATGACTCGTCACAATAAAACATGCCTCTTAGTACCATTTTGTTTTAATTAATATACTTAGTTTCCATTCAGCATAACTATAAATAATGCGTGTCACGTAAAATGCTTATAGCACTATATAGAAACTTGCAAACACTTTGTAACAAAATAGATACATAACTTTCCTCTGTCTTTTCTCTGCGAGAAATGCTTTTAGACTATTATCATAGTTATGCCAAACCCCACATCATAAAACAACGAAGCAACATGTCCCTTAAAAATATTCTTTCTTACCAACAATTTCTTTTCTTTTTTTTTACATTTTATGAAGTTTTATTTTTTGCATTTCGTATTTCTAGGCTACCTAACTACATTTTTATCTATACTATACTACGATCTAGACTAGTCTGCTGGGTAGAACACCACTCTATATTAATACACATTGGACAAATACATTCGTATCGACACCTGACCTTTTTTTTCAATTAATTTTCTTTAGACTTATTTCACTACATAACAAAAGAGGTGAAAGCAAACTTGTTCAACTGAAACTTATAGCAAGAATGTGTTCACTAATTTTCTTAGATTTCCTTATGAGCTAGTACGGGCGCGGCGCGTGCGCACGGCGTACCGGCTTCAGTCCATTCAAATTAAATTATTTAATAAACTAACAAAGGAAACTACCCTAGAGCCGGCAAGAAGGGTGCACGCCCCGCGTCGCCGTCACATATATTATTCTAGGTTTTTATTCTATATATCTTAGTGACGAATCATTTTTTTTTTCTATTCTATCCTATCTATAGTTACGCCTAGGTCCTATATCTAGCCATCAATACGTCACCATCCAAATTTTTCCAAACTTTCAAAACGATCCGCATGACCACTTACAATATATGACTTAATTTAAAACATTTACTTAAAACTTCAAATCTATTCATCGACATGATGTTCAATAGTTTATTTTGGTTTTCGGTAATTGGTTTCCCAATATGCATTTTGTGCTCTCGATCAGTTTCGACATTTCTGACAGTTCTTCATAAAGAAATAATATTATCTTGCGAGTGCTTCGACACACATGTCTCTGGAATATTGAAGCGACTTGAACTAGGAACATCTACAATTTTATGTTGGGGTTAAATTTTAAAATCCTGTGTGAAAAATGCAACGATTAGACAGCCACATTATCTCGTTTATATTGTTGATACAAAATACTTTAACATTACTACTATTTTGTTTACAAACACGGTAAGTTCTCCATAACCTGTAAAAATATTGTGTAAAGCACTTGCAGCTACTACATTACATCCTCATATTCATATAACCAAGCTGAAGGCACTACCATGAAAACAAATTTATTGCTTTTAATGGATTAAAAAAGTAACTTCTTGTTGTATTAGTTTTTGCCTTTGACGGTGTAATCACTATATACACGCATCGGGTTCGTTCCACACTATCTACTTACGCTACAAATTGTAACAAATAAATTACTTTCCGCTGTTTTTAGATTGCAATTACGGGAACAATATTTATAACGTGTTGTAAAGAAATTTTATTTGTTTATACTTATATAAAGTTAAGATAAAATAGTTTGGTATATTCTATGAATGTTAACGAACAATCGTTAGAACTTAAGAAGCACGTGTACAATCATTCGTAGAATTAGTATGAGTTTATTATACTTTGACGTTGTTTGAAAGAAATATACCGGAAATATCTATCGGAAGACAGCATTAACAGGAAGCCACTGTGTACGTTGAACACTAATCGATCAAATTACTTAACTAAGTACCAAACTAGTCGCTGGTACATTGCAGTTCGAGGTTTTTATATTTCCACAAGAAAAAGGCGGTTTTTATCAGTTCATTAAATTTGGCTTGATCAAATATTACGCATATACAAAACTGATTAGCGAAGTATAACTTTTAAGAATATTTTTCTTTTTCCATGTACATTTTAGACTGCTAATCCAATGTCAAAAACATTTATGTTCCGCTTTGGCAAACACAAACCTTCATTTTTAGATAATAAAATCTTTAGGATATGAAGGTTCCAAGTTAAAACGCTCTGACGCTGCATTGAGATCTTGTTTGTTGCATAATGATATGAAAGAATGTCATTTGTTAGGCATAGGTGAAGTTACCTACGAAAAAAGTATTTTGTCAATTAGAAACATTAACGCCATTTTAGCTTATTTCTGATGTAAATGAAGTAAAAAAATTAAACAGTGCTACGCAATTGTCCAAAATCTACGTTATTCATTCAAAACCTGTTATAAGCTTAAATCAGTTCCTGTATTTTTGTTTAGTCGGTCCACAGGTTTTGAATAAAGTCAGATAAAATACAGTTAATATATCAAACATTTTAACTAGTCTTCAGTCCCTTCAGTTGTATAAATATTTTCCTACATCTTACTCGATTTTAATGATTTGTATACTTTGGTTCTGATGAAACTCTCGACGTGCCAAAATAGAATTAAACAGTTGCGATATAGAAGGTTTTACTCGTACCCATCAACAATGTATATACATGTATACATATCCATGTATAATTTATATATATTCAATATAAAAATATTAAATTTCATATAAAGTCATAAAGTGTACCCAAAACCTACGTGATGGTACGAAACGTGTTCTATTATGCCATTATGGCATATGCACTGGATTTCGAATCCCATTTAATTTATAATGTGGAAATCAATCGTGGAATTTTTTTGTTAGAAGTTCTTTAGTGGAATGTGCTGACTGCCTAAAAATAACTACGGTTGATTCAGTACATGATTCTCAAAAAAGTATCATTCCGTTATTCACGTAATCAAAACATGAGTTTTAACGTACAAAAATTTGTATAGACTTGTAAAATGTATAAATAGACTTTACATACAAGTGGTTATTGCTAAGTGCTGCCGTATTATGCGCTATGGCTGCACAGGGGCGGTGCGCGAGGGCGTCGGGTGCCTCCACAACTCGCGCACTCGCTCAGCAAGTCGAGCTCGAGTGGGGCTTGCCGTTTCCCCGAGGGCTGCTACTAACTTCAAATCTATTTTCATTATCAATTAAACGTGGATAAAGAAATAAGTTATTGAAAGTTTTCTGTATATTATTCAGTCTGACGGGTTTGGCAACGACGTTATACATTAGGAAAGAGTATTTTCCTTGAGTATATTTTTCAAAGAAATGATATTTATTTACGAAGCTTCTATCTTGAAACTGCGCAAAAGCAAAATGGCTAAGCTACGTGTACAATAAAGATGCGAGTTCGTGGGTATACATATGTCACTTAAATATGTATACAATTGGTATGATGGTAGTTTTAAGATACTGTAAAACAGGAGCGGCCGAGATGTTCAGGCATCAGGAATTCGAATTATTTTGCTTCAGAAATAGTGTTAATTCAAAAATAATATTTTTATATTTGACATTTATGATCTGTGGAAGACTGCACCAGAAACCGTGTTTTTTATATTATGTTGTTAATCGGTATTATACCATTTACCCAAAAAAAAGTCTAAAGCACCATCTCAAACAACTTTGGACGTACATACATATATCGTTCCATCCATAACACAATGCGGTGGTCCATTTATTAACTGATTAGCTATGTAATTTTTCACAAGCAAATATTTTTTTATAATCAGCCACCTAACTACAACATGACAATATAAAGACCAACTTTCATTTGTATTTTAAAAATACTTATATCTCAATAGAAGATTCTAAATCTTCTCCATAAATTTTACACACAAGATCTAATCGGTATCTTTCCTAATCATAACACACTTATGTTGTTCCTTTTACCTTTACAATTTTTGTTAGTATAAACTTTCAACATGATATGACCATTTTCAAATATACCTTTCCAAACCTACCACTTCAGATATCGATTTTTTCTGCTCCTGAAATATGCTAAGGAAATCACACATTTATAAAATTCTAGCTATAATCCTTTCCTTTAATTTACCATTTCCTCGAATAGAATGTTCGGATTGTTTTTTACGGATTGCAGTTTGAGAGCTTGTTTGATGTTATTTCTAATTGATGTTCATTACGAAATTTTTAATTTCCTGTTACCTTACCATATATGACACTGAATAAAAAAATGTATATTCTCGTTTGGAAGATAAAACTAATTTTAAAATTCAATTGTGAAATTATACTATGCTAAAATAAATACCTAACTACCTTAAATAATCTTGTCAACGTGTTCAAAACCTGCGCCTAAATCTTAGATTTAAATTTCCATAAAACAATAATAAAATTATAATGTCAAAACACATTTAAAATTGCAGCTATATCTATACATCAAATCCTCTCCTCGAACCGTCAAAAGACCTCATCAAAACATCACAGCGAATCGAACGTCCAGCGTAAATCTAAAAAGGAACGGAGGCGAAGCTCACCGAGAAAATAAATAGTCGTGGCGATCGGTGCCAAATAAAATTAGGTTCAATAACTAGGCGCCGGTGACGCCATAGCGCAGCGTCCCGGGGCAGTGCTTTCGATGAAGTCTACAACGGCCGCAAATTAAAACTAAAACAAATTAACATCGTAAAAGTCACAGTTGCTTTGATTTTTGGCTCGTGTACAGCATGAATTGTAGCGTAGCTTATGGTCTACTTGGAGGGCGGATAGTTTTGGTAGGCCTCGTCGGGGGACGCGGCAGTCGAGGCGTGCTCGCTCTCCATCGGCATTTGAATGATGGGCGGTGTGGGGCCCGCGAAGAACTGGTACGGTGGCGTCGGAAAATACTAAAATGCCAAATAAAAATCAATTATTATACAACACTACAAGTGAATAGTAGAAGCGAATGTCAATTATGATTACATACAAGCAATGAGTTGGGTTGTGATTATTTATTGTGAAGAGCGTTCAATTTTGCAAGTCAATATGGGACACTCACGTATAATTCATTTTCCGGCCTTAAGCTGTCCCAGTTTACCTGGAAAAGGAAAGAAATTCAGTCGTTTGTATGTTTTTATTTTGACTGAATATTCTTCTTAAATCTGTTGTATTATCGATGGCCGTTTTGTATGATCTTCTAACTTCATGAGAAGTTTGTGCGGCTATGTATGTTTAACGTATATTGTTACGGAAAAAAACAATTAAAAATATATGATATATTTTTTTTACTTTTAAAAGAACTTAAGGCTGAAGATGTATATATTTTAATAATTCATAAATAGGAGTCAAACTTTAATTCCAATGTGTTGTCCTCGGATATTAGTAGTAAGTTTATTAATTAAAAATAAATATCTAATTAATAACTAACGTATTGGCTTTGCACGGAGTCCATGGGTATATGCGCCGGGTGCGGGGCGTGCGCGGCGTGCGCGTGATGCGGCGCGTGCGCAGGCGGCAGCAGCGCGGCGTATGGCGCCAGCCAGGCGGCCGGGTGCGCGTGCAACTGCGGGTGGTACGCGACGCCATATACGCCGCCGCCGCGATACACGCCGGCGCACTCGCCGGCGCCCACGCCCACACCCGCCGCTCCCACGCCCGCTGCGCCCGCGTACACGCCGCTCACGCTCATCGCCTGGAACCATACCGTCTGCTCAACGTCTCTACAAATCCCGTATCAATCATCAATACACTCTTAACTATAGTACATAATCATAAATATTTAATAAATTTAAACATTAATAATATTACAGAATTAGTGTATACATTGCACAATACTTAGAAGTTCCTTCTATAATGACATAGAATCCAAAATAATCATTGTTATATTTGTCTGCTCGTCTGTTTTTCTGTATGTTGTAACAAGCAAAAACACGTATAATTTACACATTCAATTATTTCTTTCCTTGTTAGTACCCCTAATATTAGAAGATGCGATGCAGGGTTAACGTGCTTAATACTGTGTTTTTAAAATATTGTATCAGCAATTCGTTTTTAGATTTCCAAATAGTAGAACATTTCCTTGGTCTGCAGACTATTACAAAAGTATTAAGTAACTGCGCGTTTACTAATATTCGAGTTTGCCACTTCTCTACATATTATTGTACATACATTTAGGAGAAAAGTTTAAGTGTATTTTTGTAATAGCTTTATAATATATTAAATGGGGACAATTATTAATATACTGCGGTTAAAGTCATTACTTTATCGATAGATTTGGAGAATACCTGTGTAATTGTATCGTTGTTGTCCCGCCACACTCTGCCGTTGTTGTCATTCTGCTTGTATAGTGCTTTTTTCTTGTTGCCGCCGTCGGCAAATTTTACTAGCAGCGGTTCTTTGGCGCCTGGTATCGAGTTACCATTAAACATCTGAAATTAACAGTTATTTAATTAACATATTCTAGGTATAATAAGCACTTAAGGTAGTATGCGAAAGCTTTGTCGTAGTTTCGATTAACGGTGAAGAATAAGGGTTACCGTTGGATTAGCCTCTATGAGACCGATACAAATTCTACTAAAATGTAGGATTTCCCCCACAAAAAAAAGTTAAACTCAGTATCGAACCAAACTGATTGATGTCTTCCAATATTAGAACAGAAGATTCTAAGTTATTTAGTAGCATCTGATTTTGTTATAAAACAAGAGCTTAGTATGATAACATTAATAAATTAATTTAATAAACATGTAAATAGATTTTATTCAAACAAATTATTACGTTTTATTAAATACGAATTCTGTTATTGTACTAATTCCAAATTGTTTAATCGAACATAAAACCTCGTAGCGCTATTGATTAACGAAATTTTATTATAATTGTATTGATTATTGGTCTCTAAAGGACTCGATGGTTCATCAAATTTCCAATTTGTCGGTCGCTAACAACGAGAAAATGCTTTAAAACAATTGAAACTTTGAAAGAAAACTGTATTTACCTATAAATAACCGATCTTTATATATATAATATGTTTGTGTAATATTTTATTGTTTCATAAATACTTGAATGATCTGCTCGCATTTCTCCCTGGATTCCATTCTTGCGAAGCCGACCCCTTTGCTGTGGCCGTGAGTGTCGCGCAGGATCCGTGTGGAAACAACCTGCCCGAACTTGGCTAGCAACTGGTCGACATCATTCTCCTTGAAGTGCGGCGGCAAGTTGGCCATGTACAGGTTAGTGGGGTCCTGCTCCTGTTGCTGAAAACACCCCACAAAAAATAGATGAACTACACGATCAGATAATATGCCATTTTTTTTTTATTAATTCTTTAGAAAAAATTAAAAAAAAAAGTTTGTGTAAGTGCTTTGTTTTGGAAAATTTAAATATATTGTTACAGTACTAAACCTCGATCAAAGAAGCAATGTGCTTATAACTCTATGAACCGATGTATTAGTCAACAGTTTCACAAGGAAATGAAGGCCGTTTCAAAATGTGTATATCGAAATTAGCTTGAAGCCCGCATAGATATTCTAGACACTGAAGCCAGCTCTGACGTAAATCAGCAGTTAGGATCTAATTATATGCTATAACAAAATAATTAATATGTGTAATTATGTATGTTATCAACAACATGGGAATATATCAGCATAGACATTATGAAGCTGGTTAGATCGCATACACACTAATTTAATATTGAAAGCATAGGAATACCCAGAGCCCAGTAGCGATAGTACAGTTGTTATAACGCTAAAGCAAACGATAATAGTACAGAATCGACAAGATGAACAACGTCTCGAGTAAGTTTAGTAAGCGTTATGCTGGCGCCGAACTGCGTACCATTGAGAGGAATTGCAAATACTTACAACGAACTAGTCTCTCTGTTTCCATAGGAACACGCGAAAGTATCAGTTGTGAAGATATCCGAAAACAGACTGACAAATGGATTATCAAACTTAGTGTGATGATAATTCAGGACCTACGGAATCTACGCAGGAATTATAGCCTTCATTTGACTATAAAAATAATATTATATGTTTAGATTTAACATCCACGAATGGAAAAAATAACGGAGATGTAATACATGACAGGAGCTGTTTTTGTGTTGATTCCGCCAATGAATAGGCACATTGTTTACAATACATCGCTTAGTTTTAAGATTACAGCACAATTTTTATACTTAGAATATTTTATACTAAAGCTATATGTAGTGGTAGAAGGATTATGGGAATGGGAAGGATATATTCAGTGTCACTATTAAATCGAATACTAATCAGTTAATATCACCTTAAAGTTAATTTATGAATTTTATTTTATGCGGATTTGAGGTATTTCAGAACAATTTGGAAAGTTTTATAAAAAAAAATATATATTTAATATACAACAGAAACAAAGTTAGCAATATCAAATATCATATCATATGTAATCGAAATTATAGATCTGGAATGTTGGAATGAAGACTTGTGGATGAGAGCGGGTTAGGATCAGGCGGTTAGTCATAAATAGTATTACTTGCATGCACAACGTACACGGTTCAGTCTACGCAGGAACCAGATACCCACTTTAGCCATCTGGGCCTGAACACCTTTGGCTTGTAATCCTTTAACAGCTGCCTCCGCCGACGCGATAGTTTCGAAATCTACAAAACCATATCCTGCGAAGATAAAAGTGAAATGATTTTACAGCGACTTAACCTTTCCATAGGTCGTCAAAGTTTATAAAATTTGTTGATCCATGCTTATGATGAAGGACATCTAAAAAACATAACATAGAAAACGATAAAAATATCTAACAAACATCAGTACTAATGACCACAAAGATAATTTATACCTACTTCTCTACTTAAAAGTAGCGTGATGAGAATGTGTCAAGAAAAATAATACACACCTCGATGGATAGGGTGCATCGTTTATTAAAAAAAAAGTTAAATTTAGAAACTGTCTGTGCTTTGGTGCAATAAACAGTGAGGATGACGCTACTAAAACAACGGTGAAATGAACATTAATATATATGTTATATAAAAGGTAAGAAACATTAATAAATCGAATCTATATATCGTGCATACATTGGAAAAATTCTCACCATAGATGAATTATTTTAATGAAGGTATATGGTATTCTAGAAAATAGTAATATTATTCAGTTACGAGTCCCTCAATGTTTAAAATAATGATGTAGTAACGTTTAACGTAATTTAAAAATATATATTACATACATACGTGAAATATCTATGCACAGATAAGGTAGGTTCAACTAGAAGTAAGATATAGTATGTTGATACAGGGAATATAAATTTACTGTGATAGTGTATAAAAAGGGGGAAGCGTTTGCGAATGTTGTTTACCTTTACATTTATTCGTATTTTTATCCAATATTGCTTTTGTTGAAATTATGTTGCCGTACCTGGAAATAAAAAAAAATATGTTAATAGACTAAGCAAAGTGAGTTGTACAAGATATTTTTGTGTATTAAAAAATTCATATCTTTCTTTGAATTTTTTTTCTCGGCAAAAGGGTAAAATATGACCTAACATTATTTAAACTTAGAATAAGACCGTAAAACGCTCTCGCCCAAAATACTCTGGTTGTCACGTGTATGACTTTCGGAACTCAGCAAAGCTGTTATGGCGGCAGATTGACATTGAGATTGATCGCTAGTCAGACGGGTTTGAAAAAACCCTAAAAATAATTACTCACATTTGGCACATCTGGACGAGGTCCTTGTCGGTGGTGTTTTGGCTGAGGCCGCGGATGTAGAGGTTAGTGCGGCTGAGCTGTTCCCCGCCGGCGCCCGTGGTGGATGCCGAAGAAGCGGGCGGTGGGGGGGCGGTGCTGAGGCTCGTGGAGCGCGTACCACCCGCGGAACCCGTGTTGGAGGACGAGGATGACGCTGTATTCGCTGGAGAAGCGGCAGTTGGCACTCGAGTTCCGCCGCCCATGGCCGCAGCGCCCGTGTACTGTAAGTTGAAGCCCTACATCACGCTTTACGTTAAGCACGTACATATATGCAATGACTTAATAATTTAAACTTAAAAAACTACGTTAACTATTTGAGCAATAGTTATTTGGGCACAAGAGAGAGAGAGAGAGCAATAATTTTCTTTTTATGTAAATAAATCGATCCGAACAAATCCATCTAAGATAACTTATGAAAGCGTTAATAATATGTCGGAGGTTGTATATTGATAATGGTAATTACCTTAGTGGAATATTTATATAAGGAAAAAAAACTTTTAAAAATTAAAAACATGTTAAGTGTAATACTCCTTTTTTTTAATTTATCACTTTAATGAAGACGTTAAATGATTTTTGGAGATGAATTTTCGAACAGAACATATGGAGGCCAAGTAAAATAAATGACATACTGAGCAAAACACAAGTGCACATTGCAAGCTCGTCGATGTATTAATTCAACAATTACATACATATTCAATGTCCCTGTTTCAGATTCTAACATTCTGTATGTTTATAACTCAAAGAACACAACTAACGTGTAATATTTCTCTTTTGTTTTTGTTAGATCATTTATTTATGTTATACATTTTTATATTTTTTTCTTCATTCTATTAAGAAATTAAGCCTGTGAGAGGTTTTACTAATGATAAGTGATACCCATATATATAACAACGACGCGCTAGTTGTCTTGTATTCCATTAACACTAGATTTACCGACACATTTTTATGGTTTTCTTTTTGTATCTGCATTAGTTTTGTGCATTATTGTATTCCCATTTTCCCGGTTTCGCAATAAAATATATAAAACAATGTAGCCAGAGGTGGTATAAAAAAATAAAAATATCAAAAGCATATCAGTATACGTAACTTCTTATATAGGGCCGTCCAGTCAAAATGACTGGTCCGGTAAATCTAGTGTTAACTATCAACGACACCCTTCAAACTGTAACACAGTAAGTAACGTTTGTTTACTATTCTCTGATTGCAGAAATAGGTACTGTGCTGCTATCTGCCTAGATGGGCAGCAGAAGTATATCACCAATGCAATTACTAGGTGAAAAAAGTGCTATTTTCTCCAACAGAAATCTCTTTACTATAACTAAGCTTTTAATTAGAGGGGTAGCAAAGGCCGCTCTACGTAATGTATTCTGGGTTATAATGAACAGTGGAAAAATTATTATAGTTTGTTTATGAATACAGTTGCTCATTAGCATGACAAACACGGAAAACAACAAATGAAAAGACGTTGAATGTATCAGTGATATTGTAAATAATATTTTGTGCCTTTAGGAAAGACCTCGAGAATATTACGTTTTATTTTAGTTTCATTACTTCTAATTATACATTCATTCATCAAAATTAATAGACAGTAATAGTATTATATAATGTAATTTTGTTTTTATTAAGTTGATGATAAACTTTATTATGGTTTCAATGCTCAATCAAAAAAGTAATACACAAGTTTAGGTTTTCTTTTTCATTCTTTATCGATTTATTTATCATCTAGTGTTGTTTTTGGCTGCCTTATTATTTTGTCGACTAGGCTATGGATATCCTAGTTAGTATTAATGTCACTATCAGTAGTATAATTTCCTTATCATTAATTTGAACATGATTAATTTAACATTATATGAATGCCCACAGTATTTCATTTTAATATATTATTACTTTAATAAAATAACAAAAATATTAAAATAACGACAACTTTAAATATTTAAATACATTTCGATGGTTAATATAATTTTTTAAAAAAAGGTTATTTTCATGAGATTTTTTTTTCAATCAACATCAACTAATTTTTTTATCAAAATAAAAGAATATTTTTTTTTCTTTATATCTGTAGCAAAATCTCACGATGCTAAATCTTGTTTAATAAACATTCCCTTACTAACGACATATGATCATGTGCCACTTAGAGCTCCAAGTGATATTAATATTAAGCGAGCTTCCGTCTCGTGTTCACAAGAGTCGGCGACTTCATTGAAAATAACTACTATGTGAGACGTCTAAGACGCCAGCTATTAGTTATTTAGCCAACGGCTAATGAATAGGGTGGGGTAATAAGCGCACGCCGATTCAGAGCACGCTTGGTTAATCGAGTCTCGTTTGCCGTATATGCCGGTTGCGCCTTATCCGAACGTAGTCAGGGGAAGGCAACGGTATGGGCAACACGTGGTTAGGTCCTCGTTTATAGACGGACAGTTAGTTCAACGTAACGAGCCGGCGATCGTACAATGAATCGGGAATTGCCTTTTATCGGATAAACAGGTCATAATGCCAATTTAAAAAAACCTAATGTTCACTATTTACAGTGTAAAATACGGACCCTCATGAACATGTTTACTCAAAAATAAGTATGGCTAAATATGTGGAAGAACATTGTTAGTAAAGGTGAAAAACACAAATATGTTCACGAAAAAATACATATAGTTCTTATCTTATCTTTTTTTTTATTAACGGTAATAAATTTTTACTATCCTGCTCTTTAACCATAATACAGAAGTACGATGATTTAAGAAGTTGGATGGATTATTGGATTCTATGAGTTAACAAAAGAAAAAGAAGCAGATAATCAGTACTTACTGATAAATATAGTGATGGATCTATCACGATTAATTTATACGCTAATTAATTTTGTTTCTAAAACAAATATAAAATAGGATAACATTGAGCTTATATATCATAAGCAGCAACGGACGATGATTTCTATAGCTTTTATTTTCGTTATAGAGTTTCTTTTGAGCGAAATAGTTATGAATTTAATACCGCGGTGAATAAAATTTCGAAGTCAGTATGATTAAAAGTATATTTTACCGACAATACAAGTCCAGGCACCAAAGGAATTTTGATAATACCACAAGCGATCAATGTGTGAGTTTATTATTGCACACTAGAAAATACGCGGAGCTTTCATCTACATTGGATTATGTTTTACATGTGCGAATGAGTGTGTGAAGAAAATTTATTCCCGCTTTAGTGAATACATACGAGAACATGGTGTTATTTGCATTTACTTGAGATATTAAGACCATAAAGACGACGTGTGTATTCAGAGAGCTATATAACATGTCTGATGCGTGAAGACAAATTAGTAAAGGTAAAAAGATAAATTGAATTTGTTTTCTACTTACCGCATTTTATTTACGATGGAATTTTAACGGCTCCTATTATTTAGCATTCTTTAAATCGATTGTTTTTTAGGGGGCGTTCGGTATGATTTATGTTAATTTAATTTTCATTCATCGAAAAGGTTTAGGTATTCTGGATGTAGTGTTACTACTTACATTATAATTATATAAGTAATTATGAATACTTTTATTTTTTATCAATTGTAACGAATACTGTTTCGAACTATGGTTATACCGATATTTCTTTATGAATTCAAAGTTATGGTCCATTTGTTTAGATTAAAATAATAGATAACCTCTTCGTAGAGACGTTCTTTGTAAAGCATTCTTCTTGTATTTTGGACAGCTAAGGTGCTAAATAAGCCAATATCAACAATATACTTCTTGCGTTGATATGATGATGATGATTACCTGACAACTTTGAAAGGTTAGGTTAAGGAAAAGTCCTCGGGACTGATCATTTAGCCATTGGTGTGTACATGACAGGCTCATGGCACAGCTGAAAAAATGTGAAAACTGTACGGCTTAGAGAAAAATAACAATAAATACAGTGCAGGATTTTCAAAGATATGACCTTTAAAAACTAAGTAAACGACTAGAATGTAAAGCAGGATACGAAAATTTAATTTTTTTTATGCAGAAAAATATACAAACTCTGAATAGGCGCAGACTCAATGTCTATTTTAAATTTTAATCATAGATTGCAAACAAATTCATAAAGAACAAAATAATAGTATTATGTCGTGATTTCGAGCGGGTAATTAAATTTTGTAAAATAATTGGGGCATCGGGAGTAAGAGCGCAGTGAACAGGAACTAGAAACGAAATTCTATAAAATAAGGCGTTTCACTGACGGAGAGTTTAATTGAATCATTTGATTAATTGAAGAGAAGCTAGCTCCGGTGGGTCCTTGTTAACAACTTAGAGACGACTTTTAAATGACTGGTACAAGGTACTATTTGCATCTGTCCACTACTTACTGCGGTAGACGTCTTAAGAGTTCTAATAGAAATGTTACCGTACGCATTAGCTTCATAACATTATTGTCTTACAAGATACACATTTCAGACATTGATTTTATTTATTACTAGTTGGTATCAGCAATAACAAGAGTACAAACTTTTAATTCTATAATCCTGAAACCAAAATATTTTCCATCTATAAAAATATTTTAAATATTATTAAAATAGTGTCTGCAATAATAAAATTTCATTTTATTATTACAAGTTATAATTATTATTGTTCTGCAGAATAATTAATCTGGTATAGTTTTCTTTCACGACAAATTTTAAAATAGCTCATACTGTTCATTACTTTGTCCAACAGATGTATTGCGTAATCGCTTAGAAAGGAAATGAAGTGAATATAATGATTTTTAATAAGTGCAATATATTTCTTGCTTTATGTATACCCGCTTTTGGAAAATTGTATTGGCAATATTCATTCATTTGAAGTTCACTATTCGGACAGATTATTACCAGACGTTACTAGCCTTTCAAGTGGTTGGTCTAGACGGAGCCCGCTTTATATTGCCTCTGCGGTTTGAACCTTTCCGTCCGAGATTGAGTTGCAATTGGTGTGTTAAAATTTGAGCAAACATTAGTTTCAGTAGGAGAGAAGCTGTGTACAAACGGATTAAGTTCGTTGTTTATTGTCGATACCACTAAATTGACAAGTATACGTCATTTAGTTCAAAAAACTAATTTTCAAGATTTTTTTCTTTCCGTTTGTTCATGCTTATAGAAATGCACATAGGCTGAAGTTTTAACCCGAAAATAATTTTTTCCTTCATTTTTAGACTTAATTATTAAAAGTTTCTTCTACTTCTTAGTTATAATTTTAAATAATATCGGAGAAAATAATTTTTATACTCATGTCATGAAAACGTACAATTTACGTGTTTGATTTATAGTTACAAACTTATGGATATTTTTATTACATATAACATGAGATATAATAAATCGTCTCAGCGTTTATCACATTTTATAACAACCACCACAATAACAATCGATAACACGGCACTCATTCTGAGGATGAGAATCGTTGTTCGCCGGCAACTTCCAATCAAGGCGCAGCTTCGACAGGTGTCAACCTGATGAGTTACACGGCATGTGGGTAATGAAAATTCTTCGCAAGGACGCAATCAAACGCGGCAAACACTTTCAGCATTTGACGTCGAATCGCAAACTTTTGCCGTGAAATAAGCTCGCGAATTTTGCAAATTCCCAGCGTAATGATTTTGGCCAGTTTGTTGTAGTAATTTAAAAGGATGCGTCATGTGTTTTAAAATTGATTTTTTATTGAAGACTAATGAAAATATTTTTTTTTTGGATATATTTTTAACTAACATATAAATTAAATAAAAATATTGTTCAAGGTTTAATGGAGAATTTGACCGTTTTTTCTTTCCTTTATAGCACATAATTTTTTTTATTAAGAAATATCTAAAAAAGGAGATATAAATATTAAATAATATATTAAATTACTGTCATCGAAAAAAAAACAATTGAAAATTGTTTGTAAACCTAGTGCTAAGCCAATTCGCATAAGAAATTTAGGTATTTCATAATTTAAGGTAATAAAACGGATTTCATTAAAATTTTTGTATTATCTGTAGCAATTTAATGTTATTTAGAAAACAGAATAAAATAATATTTACACATTTCAATTTTTTCCAGCGGTACTCACTTACATAATTCATAAATAATAAACCTGACGGTCATTTAAATTTTAGAGGAATATTTATAATATTATAGATTACATAGTTTGCTTTAAAGGTTATCAAAAACGGAAAGAATATAAAATATCTAGTACTAGCTTAATTTATGCATCATTATTTATTAATCGTTAAGACTTTGTCTGGTTAATATATAAAAATTATTGTTTCTCAAACTAACTGAACTGCATATCTTTGTTCTACTCTCATGCCCTATTAAAAATAAAATAAAAAACCAAAACCTTTCCTGGATAACTAGCAATTGTCGGCTGATGATAAGTTTAAGAAACAAATCTTACCAAAGATATCGGAGAACTGGATTAGAAGAACATCAGAAATATTACAAAGAGCTAAAACAATTTGTATTGAATAGTACTCGAAACGAAAAACAAGCCTATTTCAATCAACATATAAATTCGCAAATATATAATAGTAAATACTTTTGGAGAAATCTTACAAACAAAATTTTAATTGACCCCAGTAAAAGTAACCATTGCTAACTTCTTTTGATAACCCTGATGAGATTAATAATTATTTTTGGATCTTCCCAATGCAGGAACTATTTCTACCTCGCAATTGTCATATTACGAATCCCATCGGTTTTATAATGATATCTTTCAGCGTCAATGTATCTCTGAATTTGATGTTGTATCTTACATCGAGACTATTAAATCTAACTCCGTGGGAAAAGATGGGATAAGTATATGGGGAGACATTGTCCTTATGACTCTTCCCCTTACGTCAAGCGTTATTGCGAATATTATTACCCGTTCCTTAACTACAAGCACAGTCCCTAGTCATTGGAAAGATGCACTGGTAACGCCTATACCTAAAGTTGATAATCCTAACAATTTTAAAGATCTACAACCAATAAGAATTTTATCATTTTTGCCGAAGCTGTTAGAAAAAGCTGTGTATACCCAATTAAGTCGATATATTGAAAATAATAATGTTCTGCCAGTGTTTCAGTCGGGATTTCGAAAGGGTCGTGGTACTGTCACTGTACTAGACGTCACAGATAATATTCTCGCTGAACAAGATCTCGGGCGAAGCACTGTTCTAACGTTATTGTATTTTTCTCGGGCTTTTGATAGTCTTAGCGTATCACTCCTTTTATCAAAATAATTTACTATGGCATTGAACAAAAATCAATAGGTTAGTTTCATAGCTACTTATTGGGGCGATTACAAACTGTAAAATTGATCAATAATGACGTTTCTACATCTCTTTCCTTTCCAAGGAACATTGAACGTGGCGTTCCTCAGGGCTCTATCCTAAGTCCCCTTCTTTTCATTGTGTATCCTGCTGATCTCATGAAAGAAATTCATAACTGCAAATATCATTACTATGCTGACGACGCATTCAGAATTATATTTCAGATGCCCCAGTAAATATTAATAATGCTGTTTTAAAAATGAACGAGGATCTCGATTGGATTACCAATTGGTCGCGCAAAAATTGTCTTCTTAATCCTCTAAAATCACAATATATTATAATTGGGAGTAAACATAAAAAGTTACAAACCTTAGGCGATATGATAAATATAAATATCGACTGTAAAGAAATAGACTACACCGATGAAACTAGAAACCTAGGTATTATTTTGGATGGCCACTTGCGTTTTGATAGTCATATAATTGATGTTGTTAAAACCTGTTTTTATCGCTTAAAAGTTGTATATAAAATCCTGCATCGTCTTTCCATCAAAGTTCGTATAAATCTCTGTGAATCTTTAATTCTTTCTAAATTAAACTATGGTGATACGGACCTCGACTTCTGTGTAAAACACGACGTATAATACAGCGAGGTCAAAATGCTTGTTGCCGATACTGCTTCGATATTTCACTACGAAGCCATATCTTTAAATCATTCCTGTTAGAAAAATACTTTTTATTATTAATCATTTACTTAGTTTCGCGTCTGTACCGCTGGCAGTAGCTTAAAATCAGTGCTTCAGCTGCAGCAGGTGGAAAGTGCACTAAACTACGGCGTTTGTACTTTTGCACCACACACTCACCGGTGCACTATTTTTGCACCGATTTTTATAGCTAAAAACTATTTGCTTGAATTTTCTCTTATTAATTGTGTGTGTGTTCTGTTTATTAACAATAAAAGTTTTTTCTATCTATCTATATACGTTTACATGCTGCACTATGTAAAATTATTAAAAAATATAAATACGTGCCAATTTTTATGAAGATCTATTCAATAGTCTCACTATTTAGCGTTCTCAAACAATTCATAACATTGATACTGTTATAAATTGATATATTGAATTTATTCTAAGTCATTGATTCATTGTAGCCTTTAAAAAATATGTTACAAAATTATGAAACGGCAACTTCTTTAACATTAAGCTTCACACCAGTTTCATCGGTATTCCAATTATGCACTCCAACGCTCTAACGTTACACAGTAGCTATGTAGCACTTCCGAAGCGGTTATAGTAGGCAATGACGTAAAGGGGGAGGGACGGGGGGTAGGACTTCAGGAATTATGTTGCGAGTGCGCGTGGAAAAGGGGTGGGGAGTCCACTCAACAGTTGGTCATGGCTCGATAGTGCAGCGCGTGCGTATGTATCCTACCAGATTGGTACTGTATATATAAATGCATAAAGCACATAACATATTGCACGCGATTCGGCGGGCTTAAATTTAATTACGACGAATTCGCTGCGCGGCTTTCACGAATTCGACAAACGTTAAACTAGCAGAATACACGAGTATAAATTATAGAATTGAGCTGGATTTGGTCGCTATTCATGGCGGTGCTCGCGAAATGTAACATAAATCTTATTCAATCTATTTAAATTGAGCGCTCTATTTGTTTTATCGTCAATTCAATCAGTGTATCACTGTACGGTCTCAAAATTTTATTTTTGGGAATTTAGGTTACTTTTTTCTTTAAATTATTGCAAACATAGAATGTATAATCAAAATTAATATTAAATCAGTGCGAATGATAATGATATTTTTTTTACAATAGTCATAAATTAACTTCATAACTGAATTATATTATACAATATATATTCATTTTAGGATAAATTGGTGAATGAATGGTGACTACATACCAGTTATCGCCGTGAAAATTGTTTAAATTGTATAGTTTACTTGTTGTACGCCATGTCATGATAAGTTAGGACAAAATCAATATTATTCAATATTCTCCTTGAAAAAAATGTTCGTTCCAGTTTTGGTGATAATTATTACGAAAATAATTTTGTTTCACTTAAAATTATGATCGAAATATAATAGATGGCACTGATACACGATGTTACTATATGATAGGTAAAATTGATTTTGTACTTAATTACAGTTTGCGAGTTTTAAATATGTATGTCTACATATGAACGGTTTTAAACTACAAAATATATTTTACCTATCAAGTAGTAACATCGTATACTAGTGATATCTATTATATTTCGATCAAATTTTTAAATTAAACAAAAGTTAAAAATAAAATTGACCACATGCATCTGTTCCCTGTATGCTCATCTACTAAATGGAATTTTCAACTTGAATGCGTCCTGTATAAATGAATAGACAGCATTCACGATCGTATCTATTCGCATGTCGTTTTAATGTATTGTTTGAACCAATACAAAAGCAGAAGCTTCGTATTTATAAATGTAGCTTTAAACATTGTTTTTATACTAATAAGGGTAAGGGATGAAAATTGTATATTTAAAAATAGGCGACTTTCTGGGCATTCAGGCCTTTCATGTAAACAGTATAAGAAACGATCTCGATACTATTTTACCTATATAATATCGTTTTAATTAATAATGATTCGCGTGAGTATATGTGAAGTAAATTTTGTTCTAGCCCCTTAATAAATAAAGGTCAGATGTTCATATATAAAAAAGGTGGACGACTAGACTAAAATCAACCATTGGCAGCTGTTCGAACCAGTTTCATTTCGACATTAACATAACACGACAAAAAGTCCATTTCACCCTCGCAGCAAAATACCCTTTTTTTTTCCTGGCGAAACCAACTCTCGATCGCCAATATTAAACCAGTTTATAGCGTAACGTACTACATGGTACAACAGCTGAGGAAAAATTGCAATAATCTACGTGAATTAAATATAAACGGTAATTAAATATTAAAGCACGTGTGGGTGAATTGGCTGTCACGTCAAATATCCAATAGGTGTAAATGCAGCGTGAAATTTTCTCACAAAACATTAGCTATGGTATGTTTCATCGGTCGCTCTGCACGAGGGGCTAGGGTCCTTCACCTTCCGCCAGAACCGAAATAAATCTAATTCTTTGGATGACAGATATCAGCAAGCCTTGTTTATTTTTACTTTCACCCCGAGTTAGTGGGGCCGCGCATGTGGGACGTGCCCTGTCTCATTGCACCAAAATAAACTATAATGCTTACTAAGTCAATAAACATAGATGAGATGGTTACTTTCTAATTTTAGATTTCCTATATTCGCAACCGGGCCTATTTGTAGTATTTCGTAGATCATAATTATTTAATAAAATTAATCTTTAACCGAAATCACATAATAGTCAATGACTCAGTGTCAACCATTTCGCTT
>DWQX01000706.1:0-37288 GCA_018245475.1 Pharmacophagus antenor
GAGCACTAACTTTTGGAGTTTTATTCAATATTGTAATTTTTTCAAGGTGGTCTCAAACTTTTGGCCGACAGTGTATATATCATTATTGTACTTATTTTTGAAATGCAATGAAACCACAGATTTTAACAATAAATAAAAGAATGTATGTTTGTATATATGTGTTAAACAGATGTTAATGTGTAATGTTTTCCTTTTTATTAAATTATTGTATTTTTATGTAGTATTATATAAAATATTAACTTTCTGTACTCTTTCATGTAAGGTGCAAATTTCATACACTTTCATCCACGTAATATTCCTAAAAAGGGGTAACAAGTGTTTGCTTCGCGTATTAAATGTATATAATCGCCTTAAGTGTCTACCTAGTTTTCATCGGCATAAAATTATGTAACGGCCGGGAAACCAAGCGCAAACTTATTATGTCACAACAATTACGATATATTGACGAACGGTCTCCCGTCTCAGTGTAAAGACCACTTCACACTGAACTAAAACGATCCTGCTTGCTTGAACAAAACAGAATAACGCCCCATATACAGACATGAGTAGTTTATCATAATTCTGCACGTGTACTGTTACTACTGTTAATTTTGAATAGTCATGACATATAAACTTTTACTTCATTGGCACATATTTGGTTGTAGTTTAAGATATTTGAATTCTAAACCGTTTCATGCTTGTTATACATATAAAATAATATAAATTGTGCAATAGTTCTGTTTTTATACAAAGAGCAAACTATTTAATTAAAGAATTTTAAGCTATCATTGTTCAAAAGAACTTGGTAATTACATTTGGAACTTAAACGTATAATATATTGAGACTAAATTGTTATATTTTGAAACTTTTGTAATTATGTTGTATTTTGACATATTTAACAAATTGAAAACTAATGTTAAAGTTCTTTAGGCTTTTAATATTAATATCATTAAAGCAAATACTTATATAGTATTTGTATTTTCTAATAAAATAAATAATAATTCTTTTATACTTGGCGTAACAACCAAAATGTGTACTAACCTTAAGTAATGCGCCGATTTGAAGAATACTGCCGTTATCTTTTAAACACCGTCTAGTTATCTCTTTTGCCCCAACGATAAACTTATTTGATAGTAAAGGATGGTTATATATCGAACCAATTCTTTGTAAGAGAGGTGTAACGATGTAGACAGGATGCGCGAGAGCAGCTGGCTGGAACATTGTGTTTTTACTGTCTTTTTCTTTTCCCATTTAAGAAAAAAAACAAATAAAAACGTAGTTTCGCGCGACTTAACTCCAAACTGCCGTTGGTATCCGTATTGGGAACAGAAAATGCTAATACATTATTCAATGATATGTACATAGAATTATACAGTTCCGTTGCTATAGCTTAAAATTAAATGATTATTGAAAATTACGTGCTTATATCGATAATATTTACTACTAATGAAGATATGTGTACCTTAAGCATTGAATTTCTTATAGTACTAAATACGATATATTAAAAATAACTTGTGAATTAATTGTTGTTTTAACACTAAGGTTAGTTACATTTATTTAAAGCTGTAAATTTTAGAGAGATATTCTGTCTTTCGGATATTTATTACGGGCACTCAAATACGGCGATTAAATGTGTAAGAACTTTTGAGAAACGCAAACATTTCCATTATCAAAATTCAATTATTATTCATAATATGATATTAATTTACTATCATATGATATTAATTTCTTAAGCGGGTACAGGTTGTAAATCGTCCATCTAGCTTGATAGCATAATGGGTACCATTTAAAATCGAAATACATTGAATTGGCGAACGTTGCCCATGCCTGTGCTGAGGTCGCGGTTAGCGTTTCATAATGAAAACATCCGCGGGCGTCGCGCGACATCTCGCCCGCGGCGTCCCACTGTCGTTCAGTTTAGTAACAAAATGACTCGTGTCGTCGCACTGTCTACAAACGTGTGATTTATACGTGTCCGTTTACTAACTGGAAGAACATTTTTATCTAACGTGTTTTATGAATAGATCATTTAATGATCAACAACAATATAAGATTATTTTGTAGGCTTGCGAAAATTGTTTTGTCTTAATGTTCACAAATACGCCAATATGTGTTATAAATTTGAACTCATAAATAATATTTTACACATATAACATTAAGCCCGTTTTTTTGACCTATTAAGTTAAAAATATATATAAATAGCAAATTGCGTTTGATCATTTGTTGTCATCTTTATGGTTCGTATTATGGGTATATGTTAGAGGCTGCTAGCGGCCTTTATAAGAATTACTAAATAGATTTAATAGGTCTTTAAAATAAATGTGAATGAATGAATGACTACTTTATTGTACATAAAAAACAATAACATGCTAGGTCTATGAAATAAAATTGTACAAAGAAAAAAAATGTTTATAGTCAATGTTACTAACTATTGGTAGTAAGCGTTTCATAACTATACTTAGAACTCCAAATTAAATTAAAGCGAGGTAAAAGTTGTCTTTTAAATAAGATTTCAAGTTAAATAGTACGTCTTGCGATCGTATCTGACTTCGAACATATTGACTGAGTTTTCAAACTGGTGTTACGGATAAAGTATTTGTAGGTTATATTTAGAGCACAAGATTTAAATAGTCATGTCACTCAAACTTTCCAATAATTAAACTATTATAACTTAAGCAATAAATCTATGAAATTTGCTTATTACGGACATTCATGTTTCAGGGATAGTTTTATTTATAATAATTATTTGTTTTACCTATTCGACAAATTGGTGTAAACTACTTTACGGGCGTATTTCTGTACCTCGTGGTTATTCTAAGGATTCAATACTAGACTTACTACCACAATGTAACATATTTATGGTTATATTTAACTCATTCAAAGGCGTCACATATCCATAGATTTTTCATTATAATTGCAAACGCTAACATTTCCAACACAAAATAACATTACTTAACACACGAAGAATATAAATCATTTATTTTGTTACACGTGTTGATAACACGTGGCGACAAACGCGAGGACAAATGGTTTATTACTAATACGAAAAGTCGCAATACGATTACCGATATTCAACTCATACAGTTTTCCTTTGAATAATTATTTTTATTACAAAATATGACCAAAAATTAAAAATTCTAACGATATAGACAACTCGTCGCTTTTTAATTTTAGAGTGAAATAGACAGTTATAATCGTGGTAATAATAGCTATAAAATACTTACATGAAAAATTTTAATTTTTTATCAATATTTATTAGACATCATCATTTGAATTTCATTTGTAATTCCTTCAATTAATTACTGATTTTCCAAGAATTTTCTCTTTGTAGTAACTGAGCTATGGCTTGTCTTCGTGAAGATTTTACACTACAATAAGATTTTTCGATACTTGATATCTACGTGAAGTTCTAAGTAGGTTGACCAGTGTTGTAATCTATGAACTATACGCAATCGTTAGTTAATATGGCGTAAGACTCCCTAATTTTTTTTTCTTGTATGGCTAGAGATAGATAGTGATAACGAGTACTAAAAAAGTGATCGTCATCCTTCTGATTTAATTATGTATAAATCTAATTTCATGTTATTCAGATTATTTTTACTAGTAGTGGTTTTTTAATACATTAATCGTAACGTATATTAAACTCTTGCATTTTAAAAATAAGGGGCTTTATAAATGAGTCATGAATTCTCATGTTTTGTTACTCAAGATTTAGATAACTTCGAATTAAGCTATTCGTTTTAGAAACAGTTGGTGCTCAGGCTTAGTAGTTATATGCACAAATTATTTCGAAGCCTTCTCTGAAACGCCTGAGTTAATACATTGTATTATGTATTTAAATCGTTATATTTAATAATGTTCCACTTACCAATAACCGCATGAAACATATTTTCTTAGTAGAGTAAGGTATTTGGAGGTATGGTTGCAAACACACTTAAGCCAGCCCAGACCGACTCGCACCGCGCTTTTATTATTTTATTTCAAATAATATTTGTTGTTATAGCTGAAATAGAAATATACAATAGATCAAAATTTCAACTTGGATAGGGACCGCTGACATACGACTAAGCAGACAAGATTAACAGCGGGGACTTACTACCGTTTATCAGATTTTAGGTGCGGAAAATTTCAAAAGACTACAAACATTATTTATCCATAATGTAAAGAAATAGAAAGCATTTCCAAATAATATCTTTATTAATAAACAACGCTTATAAATAATAAGCCTGTATCACAATGAAAGCTGATTTAAAAATTCAAATTGTATTTACGTTTAAGTACATAAAACATTGCTCGGGCGCACAGTTAACATGAAAAACGACGCGAGGCGAAAGCTCGCCTCGTTGTGGACAAGTGTGAATCGCTCGCTTGCATGTCGCATTGCATTGCAGTTGAGACCAAGCAGAGGAACGAGCTTACGGTCGCACGGTTAGGCGCGCCTAATGAGAAAGTTTATCGAGCGTTTATTGCGTAGTTCAGCGGGAAGCTTCGCGTCGAACCGCTCCCGTCGCAGGTGTGCCGCACCCCCCGCTCCATCGCACCGCACACCGCCGCCTCCGCGCCGCGCTACCACGCAGCTTTCCTTACGACACGCCAGTTGACTGTCAACCACGCCGGCGGACGGTTGTCTCGTACGCTCTAAAAAACGCGGCGCCAACAATAAACACGACGTACTAACCATGCAGTGCTTACGTTCGCGATTCAAACTCATTTCATCGTTTTAAAACTAGTGTCGTGTAGTGCCAAAGTGTTGTGTGTGCGGTTTTAACCCAACTAAAACTTTCTTTATACATGTAAATAGAGGACTAGAAGTCACCCTATATACCAGTGCGGTGTCAGAGGCGCTGTTCAGTTTTGCGAACATTCTCGAATTCTGTCGCATGTCTTGTATTTGGCTATGTTGCTAAAATTAAAATTACGAAGGATCACCGAAACGTACGAATTTAAACGCTTGTACTACTTTCGGAGTTATCAAATAAGCGGTTCGTCTGCGTAAATGGAGACAGAACGCGGGTGTCGCATTACCATTTTGACGGAATGTCAACAACCTATTAAGTATTCATTTGGTCGGCACACGGCTAATCTATGTACTGAATCTGAGCGGGCGAGTCTCTCACGGCTGATTCGCAGTTATCCGCCAACAAACCAAGCAAGTTATACACATAAAATAAATCACTAATAAGCTACATACTAGTTTGATATAATAAACATTTAAGAGTTTGCATTTCATTATAATTGACAAAATTTATATTAACTTACGTTTATGAATAAATGATAGACTGGGAAATAATGCTTATGGGTATTACTTCTGCTTTGTATACGTTAAAGTAAATATATAAATAATACGTTAAAATAAAAAAAAAACGAACATAATTTATTAATCTTACATTAGTCTAAAAATTGAAGTTATGGGTAATTGTATTTTATGCTGATATCCGATTTCAAATGATGTAAACTTTTTCGAATATTTCAGACTAGTTTTGTTAAATGCATAATATTATTATTATGAGACTCCAGATCGGTGTACAGTCAGGGAGAATAAGTACTTAAAGGAACACTTCGACACAACATATGATTATTATTTATTAACTCAGTCAACCTCCTAAGATATTTAGTATCCTTCTGTTTTCAAACGTTGAGACAGATTATACCACACTATTCACTTTATAAAGTATATTAGGGACAAAAACCATGTCAATTGTAAAGGAATTTGATCTCTATTCACGTTAATAAATGCAGTTCAAAATTTTTAATAAACGTTTAAAAGCTTTCTTTACTTTGGAGAGGTCAGAATTTTATTTTATTTGCGATGTAGCGTCTCCGTAACTATTATACATTTCCTCCTTTTTTTACTCAAATAATCACTAATATATGTATATCACCAATAATCAATATTGGTATTAATGAATTATAATTATTTTTTAATTCGGACATTTAGAATCTCATAACATAAAGCCACAGGACACTCAATTAAATATTACATCAGATTCTACATTAATTTGTAAAATGTGTGTTTTTTATTTCGTTCATTGTTATGTTATTGTAAAACATTTAGTAACATTTTCTTTTAGAACGAAATAATTTCCTGATAACTTTATTCGGTAAATTCTGTTTACTATTATGTACAATATCTTTAATGCAATGTGCTATACATATTTTATATAGACCTATAAAACAGTCGCATTCAATTATAATATCATGTAGGCAATAAGAAAAATTCAAATTGTACATAACATTTTCCTATTACGTTATTTTACTTTAGATGTATGCAATAATAATTATTCAGCTTGGATACTCACAAGTACATGAATGTCTTAATAAAAAACCATGCCTGTTCTAATGAACATAAATGAGAGAAGAGATTTTTTTAAATTGTGGGAAGATATAATTATCTTCCGACAATTTTAAAAAATCTCTTTTTTATTTTTAGAAGTAAGACTATGCTGTTTATGCTGTGTATAGTTAGGCAGGCAAAGTGAAAGGCTTACTTTCCCCTGCCCTCCGGCCCTCTTCAACGATAGTTCTATCGCAAATAACTTCACATTGCTTTGAACTCGATAATAAGATATCAATTACGAATGTTATTACATTCACTTTCTTAGTTTTATTATCAGAGTTCGGTTTTGCAATTTTAATAATATCTTATCTCCCATAGTCTAAGATAATTATCATGATTCTATCGCAAATAAACTTTTATTTGCTCGCAATTTTCTTAATTTCGAGTCTAATTTCATTTTATAGTGTCTGGATCAAAAACTGTTAAAAAAACTTTTTTTTTATTTTCTTTAAATTAACAAGGGAACAGTTAACAGGGTAGAGTTATTATTATTATATTCAAAATTACATTCTGGTAGGTAACATTCCATAATAAATCATTATTGTCAATAATTGACACAAATAGATTAATTTCTCATGATTATCGCCTTGAATAATTTGTATCGGCGGCTGTTAGTCCGTTAGCCGCCCAATATGGTGAATTTTTTTAAAGCTCCTTTCTACTTAGCGGTTGCCGTATCTAGGTCAACAAGAATCACATTGTACATTTCCGATTTATCCGTGAGCTTGCTTTCTATGTTACTTCTTTAATAAAACTATTGTTATCTTTTTGTCAGTCAACATCTTTAAATCACTTTATTAAATCTATATTTCATTGATTCTATTTAATTCACGCGTTAAACACAGTTTCGTTAGTGCTCCGCACCTAATGGCATTTACGCTAGATATACTTATATAAACAAATTTAAGAAACTAAAGTGTGCTTTCGTATTACAATGTCGTGCATGACTACAGTAATATTTTTGCCCATCCATATTATTCTTAGTGAATATAAAATTTTAATCGTATTAATTTTTTTAATTTATTAGTACATTATTGAGGTTATTTATTACATTATAATATGTAATAAATAATAATAACAATAAATCTCAAAATCATAGTAGACATGGGGTAAAATTGTTTCTTTAATTTTGACCAATTATAGAAATTCTTGCAAAATTTTATCGAAGTTAATATTTTAAAAAAGAATTATTTTGATTAAAGAATTAAATGTTATATGAAAAACACTGATTATCTTTATGATGAATACGATTGCAGCGAAGCTATATGAGATTAAGGAATAAAAATATCACCCAATAAGCAAAAGGAAAGTAACGAGTTAAGCTATCGCATTATCGATGATATGGCAATCGATAGTGACATTTTACATTCTTCATAAGAGAGGTCTCAAAGAAATGATTTCTTAAACTAAAGTTTTTAATAATGTTATAAAAAAGGACTATTACAATATTGTAAGTGTAATCTTTCGCAATTTGGTAGTGATTCATAACTTGGTAGCTGTCGATTGAAACCAGAAAGTGGTTAATAAATCATAATAATATTATCTAGGTACGGTCATTGTTAGTGTAGGCCGTAGCGAAAACAAATTGGGCTAACGCCAGTGTGCTTTGCCAATCGCATTGAGATGAAATGCCATTTGATTTAATAGATGCCATCAGCTTAACCTTTTACGGTTCAAAATTAACCATAAAATACATAATTATTCGAAATATAAATTGAATTAAAAAAAAACCCTGCTTTATTTCTATGCATTATTTGTAAATTAACTTTAAAGTGTGCGCCAAGAATCTCAGCCAAATGACTTAAATTAGACTTCTTTATATTTTAATTTTTATGGCTTACAAAAACTTAATCTTACAAATGTATGTTCGTTAAAATTTTACGGTATATACAGCCAATGCCATTTTTACAGCTTTCATTTGATTTTGAAACAAGTATGAGGATAGTATTACTGGGTGTCCGCCAGTGTGCATTGCCAAAGTTGTATAAATATTGGCCCATAATATTGATTATATCTTTAGCTACTATCTTTGTACAAAATTTCAAATTGTGTTTAATCTTACGTGTTATGCAAACGATTGCAACGCGAATTACTTATAACTTTAATACCGGTTTTCCTTATTAATATCACCGCTGATCAAAATTTGTGTAGAATTATTAATAAGGGGGCAAAGATAAATCTTAAAGCTTCAATACTTTTCAGTTATCGTTTTTGGTTCAAAGTTGTTAAATTTTTTTCTAGGTTTCATTAATGTTTAAAAGAAATATTCTAATCCACACGAGTTAGATTATATTACTTAATTTAAAAGTAATATATATAACCTTTGTAACGTAAACAACAGGTAATAAACAAAAGGACATTCAGATCCCCAAGCGTCTGAATTTAATAATAATTTATTGCAGTCTAACGTCTCTTAATTCATGTAGTTAAGTAAGGACCTGATTAATTAGAGGCCGATATTTATGTTACGCTTGTTGAATACTGATGCTCGTTTAAAAAACTTGAATTAGCCTCGGTTGTGAGTCAAGTTGTGGGGCAGGTAGTATCCAGCGGGGAGCGAAGAGGCGGGACGAGGGGAAGGCCTTCCGTCCACAACAGCTGTCATAGCAGCTGCCTTCCCTGCGATCGCACGTGCTGTTCCACCTATTATTAATGCCCTTTTTTCAATTATGGGAAGTGTTACTAAAGATTCTTTGAAGATTTTTTATACTACTGTTTGGCTATGTACTCCAACGGTTTCAATGAACATAGAGGAAACAAGTTGTAAAAAAGGTATATAAACACATTACCACAACACACACGCAAATGAATTAACGTGTACCGCTACACTAACGTTGATAATTTGAATTATCATTTGAATTGCCAGGAGTGTCGCTCATTTGCTTCAAATTTGAAATTAACATTGTATTCGAATCCAAGCATTATATTAATAGAGATAATGATGGTTAAAAAAATTATGTCCAATTAGATACGAAGGTGGGTGGGTTACAACAGTCGCGTTGCTTGATCGGGCATGAGTTTCTACCGACACACACGTGACGCTTGTTTATGTACCAATTCAAGGTCGCCTGCATATTGCGACGTTATACTCTCCGCGTCTACGGCTCCGACAAAAACTAATAACACGAAAAATGTTATCGAATATGATACGTGCAATATCGAAAAAATTACACGTGTATATTTACTTTTTGTTAACATAGCTATATGTAAATATGTACATGTCATTTTTGAAAACTTGAACAGGGGGCCCATTTATCCAAATACCAAGGATTTCTTTACATAATTATGTATAGAGGTCAATTTTTTGCTTGAATAATTTATTGTTTGAATACGTTCACATACGAGGTCGCCAAACGCAATTAGGCAATGATGGCTAGCGCATCGTTTGCATGAAACTGAATTCGTGACAGCAATGCACCTTTTTGACTCGTTAAGTCCGCAATGCAGCTCCGTTCTGACACCAAACCGATATATAGCAAGTTTATGTTTATAACATACAATCGGCTATAAACACACTTAGAAATATAAAGGGTTTTGACAGTTTCATGGAAATGTTTAATCACATTGTAGCAGCCGGTGTACCGCTATTACGTAATGGGTTACGAAACTGAAATATGGTGTCTACGCACTTTGTGACATTTCAATGATTTAAAAGGTCTAATAATACAGGCTTATTTAGCAAAAATAACAGCCGATGTATACTTATTTGAAAACAAATTTTGTTAAAAAGGTTTGCGTTAAAGTTTTTAGTCAATGTTTCGTTTTTTATTTTTAGGTTGTTCCTATTAACTTTATTCCATTTTCATTTGTTTGTATGTGCTTCGCAATACATTTAAAAAAAACGTAACAGACGGATTTACGACAATAGTTTACATGTGCTAAAAAAGTTAAGTGATTGCCTGAAGCGGAATAAGAGACGACGCTAAACACTGCTGTGATATATTCTGTGATGTGCGAGCAAGTTGGATATTTTTATATGTGATTTACCAGTGCCCAGTACAAACCGAGTACAAAAAAAAACGGATATAGATAATTTATATTTATATGAAGATAATGAAGGAAGAATGCAAGCTGTGCAGCGCGAGCGGGTGGGTGGCTCCAGGTCAAGTGAGCACGGATTTTTCGATCAGCTCACTGATGAGGCCAAGTGCGCACCACCCGGCCCAGGTGGATCCGAGGCACGACGCGGTGCTGCTCTCCGCGTACCTGTTAAAATTAGGTGATTATTCATTGTATACGCTTCATGATTGCTGCGACGTCGGTGAGTATTGCGCAAGTAGGGTAAGCATCTACTCACTATAAAAGTTCCAATCGATCTAACACTGCATATTTTGGGTTTAATCTATCTTCTGCTCAACAAATACTAAATCTATATAAAAATGTTATTTACAACTAAGTTATAGTTTATATGTTCTCATAAATGTAAAAACGTATACTGAAACAGATTTAAGATAAAACAATATCGATAACTCATTTATTACATCTATAAGTATTCGAGTACTAAATACATTTCACTTAATATAAAGTAACTATGTGGTGGGCTGTATATATAAATAGAATGCTGCGGGTATCCGACTAGGATCAGATAAAACGAATCATTTTAACGTAATTAAAACATTCCAAGTATTAAAGAAAATAAAGTATAGATCTTGAAAAATTAGAATCTTTCCTCAATATTTTTTTTAAAGTATGTAATCTCATGTTATTCAATTATTCAATATCAATAATAATTCAACATCAAATATAATTCATGCAATTTCAGTAGCTAGACAAATACATCATTTTAAGAATTCGTCTATAAAAACCGATATAGAATAATTCGTTGTGTCAAAATTAATAGTTTGGATTGCCGATCTGTTTGTTAGGAATGTCGTTCGTAGAGAATTCGAGCGGTATTCACTGAACGATAATTTGGACCCAGCTACGGACGACTGGGCGATAGATATAGTAAACACCAGCCCGGCATGTCACTGTCGACCTCGTGCAGATCCGTGAACGAATCCGGGCTTTGCTCTCAACTCCACCTTTGTTTATATTCCCATTTAAAGGGCCTACTATAATCTTTTAAAATATTTCCACAAGTTATCTTTGTACATTTTATGTCTACTAATGTACGCAAAACAATATATTACTATCTTACTTAAATTTTAATAGTTTCCAAAATTGTTGCCACTTTTGCAACGATAGTCACCCAAAACAAATATCCATTCACACTATTTAATCATACTTCAATTTGAATTGAGCTGCTGAATAATTAACATCACTCATCGAAAACTTTTTTTTTCCTACTCCAACAAGTGTGCAACGGTAATCATATTTAATTTATTATAAAACTTGTTTCATTTTCCTGTTGAAATTTAACAAATTGTTTTTAATCTAATTTATAAAAGTTTAAACAATAAAAAACCACATCTTATAAGTACCAGTGACGTATTACGTAACGAGCTCGAATGCGCGATGCGCTCGTGTTCTCATTTCGTGCGCCTTTGAAACGTAACCGTTATTTTTATAATCCTATTCTATTTATGGACATTATTAACGCTAGATACCTCTTAGTTTGTAATTAATTTACACCAGCCTTCCTTATTATCTAAGTATTGTCATTATACAAAAAATCATTTACATTTATAAAGCTAGGCTATATCGAAATCGAATTCCTCTTCTGACCAAAAAGTAGATAAAAGACTTAAAAGTTTTATTATCAAACAAACGTGATTTATTACTTTTGTTTTAATTGCAGTTACACTAAAGTATTATCTAACAAAATTATTAAATAAAAACGCAGTTATTGGTTAAAAATAGCCAGCTCTGCTTCTAGTGCAAGTTAACCGCCTCTGTTTATTAAGGGGGAAAATCATGAATAATTATTTAAACAAAGTAATTTTTTATCCTTAACCTGAAGAAATTGTCATAGCATTTTTTTAATACATATAAATCTTAGAAAAACCTTAAAATTTATTAGGATACAGTGTTAAAATAAAAATATGTAATATTTAGATATCAATATTTATTCCACATATTAATTTAGATCAACTCCACCCGTACTGTTTAAACTTCTATATGAAAGTTCTTATTATACTTTTTTTTTGGTCTACGTTAAACAATGTAATAATAATAGTAAAGGTGCTTATCATTATCCCCACAGCGTATGAACTTATCAATGTGTATATACGTACGGAGATAATATTTTTTATCTACTTTCTAGAGTTTTATGAAAACTCGAAATAATAATAAGAACATCAATTTTAAGAAAAGTAATTTTCAAATAAATTTTGCAGACATGTAAAATTTAGACTGTAGCACTGAAATAACTACTTTCCATCAGTCACAATCATGCTAAACCAAGTGACTAAAGGTCGAAATGCTCTCGTGGAATGCCAGCCATATGCACAGCTAATTACAGTTTAAATGTCACGGCATTTTGGCTCGTATCCGAACGGATTTCACTTCACGTAAATATAAAAGATTCATTCTCGTAGCGTTACATCGTATATAAATAGTCTCCGAATATTTTAATTGAACTTGAATACATTTTATAATATTCATTATGAGTAATAATAAAACTGCTAACGTACTACACTTAAAAAAATCAGAACAAACATATATTTATCATTTGGAACAGGTAACAATTTCGTGCTAAAATTACATTCATACACATATTTACGCGGAAAATATTGATTAATTTATTGTATTTATAATTTTAACCAATTTACAAATACATTTTACAAGTAAACAATAACAGCAGTAGTGGAACTAAGCATTCCATGTTTTTCACGTATTTATGATTTATATACGCTTATTAAAAAAAAGAAAATAGAGTATAATGTTTTTTTTTTTCTAATTTTTTTAATGTTCACCTACTATACTTCATATATTTATTAGCTGACTATTTACATAAATTGTTTTCAAACGAGAAAGTTGTCGACAAACTTAGTTTGTATAAATATCCTCGGCATAGAAAATCTTAATTTATTCAGTTACTTAACTAGACCAAATTACCGTCTGTTATTAGAATTGAAATAACAAAACTTGGGTCATGATAAGTTTATTTTTATTTGCATTTCTGAAAAAAAAAACAATATTATGATTTTAATCTTACCTATAATTTAGCGACTAAGCATATCTATATGTACTATTTTGTGTTTAAATTGTATTAATATTACAAAAATTTTTGCATACGTCAAAACTTAAGTATTAGTACAGCTATTTGAAATTTTAGAAAATTTGTGTCAAAAATATACGTACTAACATACTATCAAGTGTGGTCACAGCAAAGTTCGCGTAACAAAAAACTAATAAGTCCTCTAGTAGATTTGTGACCCGATTTATTTTATTACCGAAAACAATTTTTCAACTCTATCATATCTGTTCATGAAATGTTTACACATAATGAACAGATATGGTAAGGAAATTTCAAATGTCTCGTAATAAACTTTCCCTATTAATGCAATTAAAAAATTATACAAATCCTGAATAATGTTGCCTTTTCACGCACTTTAGCAATGCCTTAAATGTGCGGTATAACTAGGTATGTATTTACCATTATGCTTACGACTATGTTCACGTTGGATAATAAGTGAACAAAAAAATTAATCTATTATTCCCTCCGAATGACCGACCAAATTCGCGCCATAAAAATAAGCAGCCACAACTTAAAACCGTCAAATATATATTTTTTTAAATTGCCTTAGATTCGGTATTGATTATATTGATCAATACAAAAAGAATTTCTTAAAGATGCAAAGTGTTTCAAGAGATTTACTATGCTACATTTATTATTAAATACAAATTATTAGTTGCACATCGCATGCAATAACTTGCGAGGTATAACGCTCATAATGCGAGGTGGGCATTGACGCACCAGTCGCACATGCCCTGTGATGATAAGGAGTTTCCAGTTAATGTACATAATCCTCTTACCGGGTATTAGTTTATGGAGACAGATAATTACTTTCGCAGAGTTTATGCCGATTTTTATTTATTAAATTATTTTATAAATTCGATGAAGCCTCTAAAGCGTCTTCAAAAATTTTAATCGTATTTATCTGTTTATTCATAATTATACACATTCGTTTGAACCTTTGGTGCTGCTTATACTTTTCCTCAATAGATAATTTCTGTAAAAGAGATACTGTAGGCAAAATTTTTGACTTCCTCTATCTTCATATCTTGAGTTATTGGGGGCACCAAAGCAACCGCCATATAAATGTTAACACGTCAGAAATAGATGGGGAGCGGCGACGGAACCCTAGTGCAGCGATAATTAGTCAGCCCGTCGTAACTGAAATAACCCTTCGCTAAGGACGCCTCCAGCCAACCGAAGCGCTATAAAAAGTAAAGTAAAACAATAATCAGTCGAGCGCGGGCATTTCTTCCCCTCTTCGTGAACTAAACGGGGAATGTGGAGATGGGGTGCACTATATTAATATTTCTTTTGCCCTTCTTTGCATTATTATTACTTTACGGAGATTTGTGTTCTCTTATTTATATACTATGTTAGGGCATAATATTCAAAACAGTTTTCTCATTATATAAATAGATAGACACACTCGGTAAACCAGAACGAAAATATATAAATTTTATTAAATATATTGTAAAAATATATAAAACAATTATTACAGAAAATTACGAAGATTTTAGCGTCGGTCATTTATTTAATTTTATTATAAATTCAATTTTTACACTTTATCCATTTGAATATTCACATATCTGAACAATTTAATAAATTCAATGTTGTTAGTATTAAAAACAAGTATTATTTATAATTTTAATTAAACTGTCATAATCCACTTAATTTTTTATCATGACCCAATATAAAATTTGTTTAAATTTTAATGTGTTCTGCTAATCGCTGTCATTGTTCTACTAACCTACTCCACTATTATTGAATCGTTATCACGACAATAAGTGTATTGCAGTCTGCCTGTACACCTCTAAAAGTTCCATGTCTCTCACAATGGACTTTTGAACGCTCTCGAGAGCTTTAGGAAAGTTCGTTTGTTGTTGAAATTATAATATACGAGTATATGCTACATTGTTACCAATCGCCGTGATTACTGAGGTAACATTCACATACTTTTCCAAAAATGTTTTTAACAAAATTGAAAAAAAAAATCCTCTAAACATATTCCTCGTTTGACTATAATAAGAAAAAAATATTATTATCATTAATGTATTACATGTGACTGCCTCCGTGGCGCTGTGGTTTACCCGTTTGCCTTGTAACACGGATGTCCCGGATAAAATTCCAGGGCCACAGGAGTAGTGGCATGTGGATGGTGGTAGGTTTCTCAAACCCACTAGGCTAGCTACCACCCTCAATGTCAATCTGCCGCCAGAACAGCAGTGTTCCGGCGATTATACATGTGAGAGCCAGATGTATTCCGGGTTAACACGCTTCACCATCTACGGCCTCATTGTCACTTAACATCAGGTGAAATCCATATATATATATATATATATTATAACGAAACCTCTAAAAATACATATAGTAATGACGAAATCCTAGACAGCACCTATTTCGCGTCCATTAGTGGGGGGACACTATGTGAAACCGACATAATTTTGTACCTGTCATTGTATTGTTGTTTGCTATTCCCTTTTGTTTGTGTGAATCTTCGACGTAAATGTAGGAACTGGTTATGCCAGTTTTGTTTAACAGATAAAAGCCCCCAATGTTCCTTTCGCAAAAACAAGTTGACTACATCCAAATAATCCGTTAACATTAACATCATAACGGGCATTCAGGACAATTAACCATTTAGTCAATAGATTCTCAACGTTTGCGATAACGCCCCTTTGTGGGCGTTTAAGAATTTCCGGACCAAGAGAAGACCAAAGAAAATTAAGGGGCATTGAGAGATGAGAGAGCGGCGTAAAGGGAGCATGGTCAAATTAAAAATATCTAAAACACACTAATCACAAAGATCGAGAAGCGCATAGAAATCATCATTAATAAACCTACCACAAAAAATATACATATTAATATTATATGGAATTAAAATTAAAATATTAAATTTGTAATAAAACATCGATTAATAATGATTTTTTTGTGTGTCTTGCTAAATTCGCTACCGATAGTAACTAAAATTAAGATGGAGGCTCTTAAAAAACCGTATTCCCCAGGCGGTGGAAAAAATAAGGTTGAGAAATTTTTATGTTAACTTGCTCATTATTGCAATCAAGAACAAAAAAAATAATTGATAGGAATTTAATTTGGACTTTGTTTACATCCAAAACAACATTGACATGTAAATGTATAGCGCACATTAAGACTCACTAATAGATTAAATTGGATGTTAGTTAAAGTAACATCCTATTATAAATCATACAACTGTGTAAAAAGTAGTGAGGGCACGTTCCAATCCTACATTATTCATTGCATGGTATCGTACCGCGCAATCACTCGCATCGCATTATTAATTAATTAATACCAAAGGTCGCTACAAGCGCCCCTTTTGTTATCGATTATATTTATTATTTTTTATCTTATTTAACTTGTACCAAAACTTTCTGCATTACCTTTTGCGAATAATACTTTTTAGTGCAGGTATTTAAGTAAAACGTTTTTATTAGTACTATCTAAGAAACTGAATTACAATGAAAATGATAAATTCAGTATTTTCGATAACATTCTTAGTGTTGCTTTAAATGGTCAGATCAAGATTATCAAAGGTTCTATAATTCTTTATTTTAGGATTTTATCTTTATTTTTAATTTGGGAACTTTAAGTTTATTGATTATTTAGAAAAATATTAAAATAAAATTTTAATCACGATCAAGTGAACGCATACTTAAACAACTCAGATATATTAAATATAATTGAACAGAACGGCAAATATTATGAAATTTAATAATTATTTTATTCTTTATAGCATTTTGTACAAATATTGCAAAATCAACCTTTATTTTCAACAATCAAGAAGTACTTTATGCTTATTTTTTTTTTCAGGTAAGCCAATTGCGACGCCCAGTTTATATGAAGTCATGTCGCAAGTATCTTATGGTGAGTTTGTATAATGTAGTAAAGTAATCCGTAGTTTTGGGAGTAATTTTATCTGTTCTAAAGAACGTTTTGGTGACAAGTTAAATGCGCTACAGACCGTTTCGCTGAAAACGTAACAAAACACTGAAGCCGGATACAATTCTATTCAACCAGTACATGTTGTAATTATCAAGGACATAAAAAAATCAAGGCGTACAAATAATTTAAGAAAATTTAATGCGTTACTAACGCACAATATATAATATGCTAGCTAAAACTTAACATAATATTTATTATAGAAGTGCACATTAATTTGAAAATTATTAATAAAACTTGATCGCGAAATTTGAAAAAAATTAGAGAAAAGGAAATGAATATTTGTATATTCGTTACACTCGTAATATCGTATATAATTAATATGCAATATATTCATTATATATATAGTATATGTGTTCTTTGCTGTGCCCTCTCCTCACTTATTTAATAAAGAATGGGGAAGATTACGTATAATAAGACAATCTAGCTTTGTAAATTATTATTTTTGAACCTTTCTTTGCAATAGTTCCGATAGAAATGTATTAGACATAGCTAAAAAGAAATAATACATCCCAAAATATTTATCGTCAGAAAATCCCTGCATTTCTTACGGCATATCTGTTCTTACCACACTAAAAATATCGAGTAAAAATCGACTTTAAGTTTTGTATTTAGACTGCGCCGAAGTTAAATTAAAGTAATATTAAAATGTGTTTCCTTATTTTTGCTAATAACAAAAACTTCAAAAACGCCTTATGCTTGTTTCGTAAAAAACTTACCTGTAATAAATCCACGGTCGATATATTTTGACAGACTGCCAACTCGTGCCATGCGCTGCGTGTACATTTACAAAATCAGTATTAAAAGCGGCATCGCTGTAATGTAAGTCTATGGTCATAATAGCATTTAAGCATTAACCGTATTTTGTGCGTTCGTCCAATTGAAACCGCCGCAGTAATCGAGTGGACGCGGGAGTGGGTCACCGGGTCGAATCTCCCGGCCCGCATTTATTCCATCCCGCTATATAACACACGTGGCGGTAACACAATACGGGATGTATATCGATAATAAAGTTAGTCTCATTTTTTGAATTATTTGTAATCTTGTTTAAGGTGACGAAATAAATGTTAATTATCTTTAAATATTTTTACCGATATATTTTTTATTACTTTTTTAAGCATTTTGTTTCTGAATTGTAATGATATGGTGTATGTATTTATACCTTTAAATAAATCGGATTATACAAAAATAAAGGTAAAAATATATATTTCTTAAGTAATTATATTTATTTCCTTTCTTGGAGCGTTAAACGTATAACCCGTTTTTCTAAATGCATTTCATAATATAAACTAATGATGGACTTTGATGCTTTCTAATCATCGTCGTGATTTTTCAAGATTTGAAACGGTAATCATTTGTATGGAGAGGTTCAATAAGATCTCATAATAAAACTACCGTTACATCTTTACGGTTGGTTCGCAACAATGTATTCCACTGTAGCTTGCGAACAGTTCTTATATTTCACTTGAAAGGTACTTCCGTATGAAGCGCGTGGTTTAAAACGTAGTAAATATACTTTTACTATGTTACTGTACTCGCGTTTATAATTAACTATGTAAATTCATGACATGTCAATACTTCGAAAATATAAGATCAGGTACTTACCTACCGCAGCATTAATACGTAAGTACCTAAAATCAAAATTGACCTCATTGTATGAAGAACTAATAAGGTTTTGAAAAAAAGTACATGGATAGACTTTGAATGAATACGCTATTTTACATAATAGAACAACAAAATATTGGAACCTTTAAAATAATTTATTCCTCGTATAATCTAATCTACAACGGTTTATCTAATTTACAACGTGATGTTACAATACTTAATAAATCAATTGACAACTACGTTAATACCGACCAAAATGATCAAAGCCACTCTATACGTGGCGCGTTCGAGAGGCATACGTATCCCCCAACCCTGAAACGTCTGCTATAATAACGGCAATGTATCCAATAATCCCGTTTGCTAATTGCTCCGCTGCGAATCTCGACGGCTATTAAATTTCGTCAGCTGTCAGCTCTGAACTTGTTCGCGAGAGCCCTACATCCCAAGAGCTATTTACCGTTAGGTCTCTCCACACGTAATGTTCATAGCCGACTGTTATTGGCGCTTAACGTACGTTAAATAATTTTATTATTTGACAGGAAATTTTCATAAATGTTTAAAGAGTCCTTACTTCATAATTTCCCTAAATATTTATTCAAAATGACGGACACACTTTAACTTTTTGCTTGTATTACATGGAGTCGGTATCGATAGCTAAAAAAATGACTATTTGTCAAAGGAAAATAATTTGCAAAGTACAATTAACACAGTACATCGTAATTACATTATTATTGATATGTTAAAAGAACATATTACGACGATATACATAAACCAGTTCTCTTTCATCAATCGGAGCGATTCTAGACTAAATATAAATCAACAACCGGTACGCATTTCACAAAAGTTCCCACGGGAAAGTGAAACGGTTCCAGACTGCGATAGAACGAAAAAGCAGAGGCGAGCTGATATTGCACCGTCAAATAATTAATAAGCGATATTGTTGCCGCCCGCATGACGCGCATAAATAACTTTAACGAACCGAGAGTGGACGGATCGCCTCCCGACGTTGTCTAATGTGTTGGACGTAATTACACTGAATTAAATCTGGCAGTTAAAGCGGTATGCGCTGGACGAGTTGTGCGCTGACATATTTATTATGGATCCAGTTACAAACATTAATAATGTATAATTAATTTAATTGTATTGGTATTTCAGGATTTACATTCCATAGACGACTACATAACTAATTACGTAGTCATCTGTAAAAAGATACCTTCATATTTGTTGCGAGAAGTATAAAACGACATACTATATCATTTTTATTTAATTATTTATTACTTTGAAACAGTCTCATAACACATATTTTTAATTATTGATGGTAAAAAAGACAAAATAAATATTACGAACTGGCAAAATAATATCAAATGAACAACCAACACTTTCCTAGCACAAATAATTATATATATTCATACGTCAATTGCAAGACAGCCGTCTTCGTTTCGTACTATCTATGTATTAAGTCATTGACTAGCCTATTTTTTAAACATAATCGCATACTATATATAACATACAATTATCTAAATGGTGCCAATTGTAATTATGTAAAGGTAGTATACACACGTAACTGTATCGAGATCGTTGCGGCACTCGATTGATTGTAGACACGATTAGCGTCGTCGAGCTTGTACGGCATGGGCAACGGTACTAGGCACCAGCACTGCCAGCATGTTTATTAATGCGATAACACCTGCTATTTTACGAAAATATTCGTGCTGTTTGTACAGTTTGTGTCACTACGCACAAGCAGTTATTATAAAAGCCATGTTATGGAATACACCTTAGAAGATTTTTTTTTAAATAACGTGTTAATTTTCGTTCGTGAACCAAACAAAATATTAAATAAGAATATTTGAGAATTATCTTTTGTTATTTAATTCTTTTTATTAAGCAGAAAACATGATGTTAAGTGATAATCAGACCGTCGACAATGAAGCGTGCTCGCCTAGAATATTCTGGCTATAATATGTATGGATACTAGAAAATAGCGTTGCTGTTATGGGAGCAGATTACCGTCGAAGGTCCAAAGTCGACTACTCATGTGTCCCTAGAAACGAACCTGAAGGTCTACTACAAAGCGCAAAATCTATCGTCCCGCTCTTCATTTTTATGTCTGCCTACTCAGCAGCAACGAACGACGATTTTCCGATTACTGGCACAACCGAAATGTACGTGATGTAATTTTGTGCTTATTCGATTTTAGTTTTAATGTATGACATTCGTCAAACGTTGTGGATTCATTTAGTTCTTTATTGCGTACTTCGTTTTATTGAATAGACCTACTGGAACATCAATGATACAAGGCAAGCGGTAAACCAGTACGGCGCAAATGCAGTAGAAGCTTATGGTATTAGTAACGTTCCCATCTTAAAATAATTTAAAGGCAATAGCGTAGCAATCTTATCGTCACATTTAGGGACGTCAAGAAAAACACGACCGCCTGTACGGAAGTGTACGCTACCACGTTAAACCTGCCGCGGGGGCAGTAAGGCAAACTCGTAACATTACATAACAAATTTACTAAGAGTACGTGTCGATTCGAACTCTTCATCTCTACATCGGCAAATATTTTCTGATGACTAAAATATTATCATTTATGATACAATATATAATAATCTACATCATTTTGAAAATATATAATTCAAATTTGGCAGTACCCGTACGCTATTAAAATAAATAACTTAAACAGTAATTTAATGTAAGTATAGTGTTTAATTTTTTTGGTTTAAAACTTACATAATAGATTGCTCTTTATTAGACAAACTTTAAAAAGCAACGATAATTTAATACAGGAAGAAATCAATATGAAACCAAGGCCGTTTTCTTGCGTTTCACGAATAACAAAATCCGCTTTTTAGTATAAAATCCATGAGTAGTAGTCAGTAAGCATGCTACTCATGGATCTTTTTTTTTTATTTAAATGAATAATTAGATATTTGTCGATATTGATCAACAAAGCTGTTATAATTTGCAACTCACTGCAACGCCTAATCAATATACGACACACCTGTAAATCAATTTGCATTGGCAGTGATCAAACCAAGGCTCCGTCTAGCCCTAGGGCGCATCTCCTGAACACCACCGCTTTCTTGTTGCGCTGGTAGCGATCTCAGAGGCGTTATCATCAAGTCACATTATCAATATCCGCGCGACAAGATAATGTTAATATGGCACACATTATGCAAAACACGCTAATTTTTGCGAAGGCCGCGCGGAAGACCTCGCAAAAATCAGTTTCGGCCTCGTATTTATCATTGGCGCGATATAACGATATGCGCAGTAAATGCCCGATGATAGTCATTACGTACACTTACTCCGGCATCTTCCCACTGCATTGCACCGTCAGAGGTCTGCAAGTTTGAAATTAATTTTTCAATAACCCATGGATATATCACGCAAGAAATTTTTTGAGAGTAAGTTTCATTATAATATTTATTAACAAATCTAATATTTAAATTATATAAATTCATCCATTTAAATATTAATTCAAAAATCGTGTAGAAATAAATTATAGGAGCTTTATCTTAATTGTGTACATTATCTCTCTTTTCCGAATTTATTATACTTTCAACCTAATGACACCCGACGTCTGTTTTGATATTCGGTTTTCATGTTTTTTACAAAATATCACATTTTTCTGTTACATATTTGTAAACATTGAATAAAGCATTTAGTCATCACATCAATCCACACGACTCCATAAACGCATGCGGCTATAATAAATGTTGATTAAAACTACGTAACAGTTACGTGATGCATATTGAAATAATTAAAATTCATTATGACCTCTGTAATATTAATGAATCTGTAGTCATAATCGTATTAAAAGCCATTTGTTATTCTTATAAAGAAATTTAAAAATTTAAGGACTGTTGCGCCTCCTTTACCTAAGCAGTTTAACTAATATGTTCATCGCACTGTTTTGTCAGTTTTTAACCGTGATACAAAACTAATCTATGGCATAAATGTTAACATGTAAGCTTTCATGCAAACCCAAATTTTTTCATTCAACTAATTTAACGACGAAACAAATACAACATTAATCCTTAATCAAAAGGATAACTAGTGGCACTCCGTTTTTTTTATTTATTTAATTATATTTTACATTCTTTTATTATGTCTTGTTAGGCCATATTTCTACACTGTGATAATTGTGTATCCGTACTATTGAAATAAAGGCGCCAATTTTAATCTTAACTATTAGACTTATTGTTAAGTGATAATTAATTTTTTATAAATGTGTAAACATATTTACAATTAGGTTCAACATATGTAATATTCTTAAATATATACATAATTAAATAAAAACCCGTTTTCTATACAAAGCAAATCATGTTGAGATGGTCGATTAACATTTGGAAAACTAGAAAACATTTTACTTAAACTATCGGAATATATCTAAGTAAAAAATAATTACATTCCAAGTTCGGTGTACTCTATATAGCAATAAAAAAATCATATTTATTCAATAGATATGTAAATTTTTTAACACACTAATAAAATTAAACGCTTTACAGCTTTCGGGGCCTAACCATTAGTTCTCACAAATTAATTGACTTTAATTAAAAATGAATTGTCAGAGAGCGCGTTAGTTCTGCCTCGGTGTGCATGTATAAAAACCTCACACTCCTAAAGGTCATTTAGTCTTAATGTTGATAATATATAAACACACGCCTCTGTTATTTGTTTAGCCAGTTTTCGTAATATTTTCCGGGTATTATTTTTTATTTGTTAATTACGTAATTTCTTTGTTATTTTGAAGTTAGTATCGTCCAATCATTTTAAATGTTATCAATGCCGCAAATAATTTATTCCTGTATTAAATGAGACGTCTCAAGTGACTATTCAAACATTCCAATAAACAAAACTGACTTGAATCTCTTTTTTCTACATTGCAATTACATTACACGTAAATAATCAAATCTTATATCAAGGTTTTTGACATTTCGCACAATGTGAAATGAAAAATTCTATCGCGGGCAGAGTCGGTAATATGTCGTTAATAACAAACTTATAAATCAAAGGGGCGCCGCGTTTACAACGTGTTAACCGTCCCGCTGGGTTGTAAACGCGCTTCAAGAATACTCGGCACTTTGACGTTTTATTGTAGGCATGCGTGCCCCGTGCCGGCCCGCACCGCTCGCCGCCACGCTCTGCACAAATTTTAAAACTAATTGATATTTATGTTATAGAGGTGTACTATGATCATTATTGAGCCTAACTCCACCCAAAATCTATGCAAACTAAAAATGAAACGGTTCATAATGGTAATTTCCTGCTTCCATATTACGTTTCATAATAAACACAAACTACTAATTTCACATTACACATATATACAAAAAGCTGATACAACTTTGTTATTTCAATAATAAAAGTTTGAAATGCTTTAAAATATGGCTAAATAATCTTCAAACGGTAAAACCGACTTTTTGAATTATACAATTTATAATAAGTCATCCCAAGTATAAATAACCTAGATTCATATTTATCACCTGGTATTGGGGTCTATGATACCACAGAATGGTACGCGCGTGAAACTTAGAACAACTCTTTTTTTCTATGGAGTAAGAATATTTAGAAACCAAGTTGACTACAGAAATTGTATACCGTTAGAAACGCTGTGTTTACTACAATAATACTCTGTTAGAAAATTAAATCCGTTCGTGTAATAATCTGTCTGTACCTTTCCAAAAGAACGAAAGGCTCCTCCCTTAACAATCAAAAAGGTCCTTTGCGGTGCCTTTCAAAGTTATACGGTGCTAACGTATGCTAAAAATTACTTTAAATTTAATTTTGGAAGAGAACTATCTACCTGTACTCTTTTCGTTAGTTTTTTATGACATCGAAACAGGAGCAATATTCTATATAAATTAATTCTTTATAACTTTAGAACTTATTTAACCTAAATACATCTTTGTTTCGGTTGATAATTACCACTAAAGCAAGATCCTGTTCACAACTATGTATCAAATAAAATTAATGTTTGTATAACAGCAATGGTTTCGGATACTCACGGTCGCAGCTACTTGCGCGCACTATTGCAAACGACCTTGTCAATATTACACAATATTTTGAATAAATTTTGCAAAACATATTAAGTGCCTTACTGTATGAAGAAATAATAAATTATATAAGATGCCTAAGAAATGAGTACACTAATCTTAAATAATATAATTATTGTATCTTTAAAGCTTTGATCTTCCTATTTTTACTTCCTAATATAAAAATATATAGATAATACCAACCAGTATAATCGTTAGTGAAAAAATTTTTTCATTAATACTAGGGTTAGTCTTACTGTCCCATCTCCTTTATACAAATTTTATTACCAGCTTAATTTGCCTTAATTAATTTTAGCGTTGAAAATGTTATAATTATATGTTTCCTTAGTAGTTGGCAATTTAATAACAAAAAAATGATATATAAGACCTTGAAAAAAAACTTTATACATAGGAAGAAAATATTATTACTGAAATCTTTAATTTAATATTAATCGTTGTTACTTTTATTATGATGATTATTGTTTAATATGCTATTATCAGCTTTCACGAAACAGATAACAAAGGCATTTATTAATGATATCTTGAACCTTACAGTTTTGTTTCTTCCGTTGTAAGTTTAAAAACAAATTACTGACGTCGTTAATCGTACTCCGAATCCTGTAACTCTTGAAGAAGTAAAAATCTAGTTTTAATATTATTTCCTATTTTCACGCAATTCTGATATTGAGTAATCTAATCGGATTGTACATCTTAATATCTGTCGTAGGATTCTATTTTTGCGCTGGCCGCGTAGACAGCTAAAATATGACAAACGTATGAAATGCAACGTTGAATCAAAACAGAGGAATCTTTTGTACGTCTTGACAGGAATCAATATTTCGAAATATACTAGCTATTCTATGCGAACAAATGTAAACACATACCAACACTCGCACTCACAATATCACAATAAATTGTACTACGTAACAGATGTCATGTTAGAGAAATATGTCGTTGATAACAGCTGAATGATTAATGACATTGTTCAATATTACAATATATTTAATTTGTTAATTTTTTCTACAATAACTAAAACCATATCTTTAAAATTATGTTACAAATAGATTTTCACCAAAAATTATGAGAGATTGGGCAGTACCTCATAAAACCTATTAAGAACAATGTAAATTATGATTTATTGAAATTAAATAAATCAAAGCGTAATATTAATTAAAAACATTCCAATGTTGTACTAGTTTTCTCGACATAGTTAAATCGGTTTATTTTGTTTACAATTTAAATACTATTAAATCAATTTAATTATTAACGTCACTATGATATGCATAAAAACAAAATAAACTTTGAAATAACTTCGCACGTCTCGGCAAGTGTGAAATACCGCGTAAAATATTTAAACGTTTCTCTACTCTTTTTGCGAGCATAAGTAATTTATAGATGTCTGGGCGAGGGCTTTATTCGCGTTTCTAATTGCGTGTACGAATAAGACAGTAGAAAATGTAGTGACAGTAGAAGTGTAGTATTTATTGATTTGGATATTGAATATGATCGGATATAGTAAACTTATGCAACTCAAACAGCTTTATTGCCTAAGTTGCATTTGGATTTTACATCGTATTAGTCAGTGAAAAGAGTAAGTAATATATATATTTTACATATGCGTCAGTAATCTATAGGTGTTCCTATTGAATAAAAATATGAAACTGAATTCTCAGTTGGTAAATTGAGAATTCAGTTTCATAGTAAATGCATAAAAAAATAAAATTTGAAGACTACAATAACTTACAAATGTATAGAAAATTTTCAAACAACCTTGCTGTGGGTACATCAAACCAACTGTCAAATAAAATAAGGAAAAGTTTAACTTTCAATAACTTGACGATGTTTAAAATTCGTATCTCGTCAGGGATTTGGCACTTCGACACGAGTTTGGAATATGTGATTCTTTTTTATTGCCTTCGCAGTTTTATTCACATGAAGCATATTTAATTTTTTTTAATACCTTACATGAGCTAAATCTTTAATTGAATTATTGGTAATAAAATCTAAGAAGCTGATTTAATTTGTGTTTATTTTATATGCGACAGCGTGCATTTTCGTTTGCTAAAATTTAATAAAATTATAAACTCCAAATACTACAACGTGAGAACGCCTTATCTCTTTTTAAACACTGCTTAATACCTGCTGTAACTTGGTTTCACTTACTCGAGTAGAATTATATATTTTCATCGAAAAATGACTGTCACGTAACTGAAATTACCATGTAACAAAAAAAGAGAAAATTAAAGATGCGTTTATAAAAATTCTTACAATAGATCTTTTTGACATACTAAAATTAATGTTAGAGCGAACAAAATATAACTTTCAATCCGTATTCAGTAGAGAATGCATCACGTGATTCCTCGGCTGTGATCTATTCGTTATTTTTTCCAATGTTAAATATAAATTATATACTACTCAAAACAAAACAAGCGCCACTAGTTTATTTACATTTAAGTGCACTTTAGTAAGCTGAAAGTAACTGATAAGTAGCATTATATTGATATTACGAACACTTTGGTGTTTGATCTCTTTTATGCTAGTGTTCGTGTTCCTAATTTGAAAAGTATTAACCATCATTTTAAGAAAAAAAAAACATTGGATGTTATTCTTATGTTTTTCTTCGATTGTCTCCTTAACTTGTATCGGTTATTTTAGGAAAAAAGTTATACTTTATCATTTTAAATTGATTCATTTATCATCTCGCGTTAATCAAGCCTCCAGTACGAAGGCACATGGATACAATTACAGTCATCGAAGCCATAATTATGATTCAAGACAGACTTTCTACTACGTGGGTTGGAGTTGGGTTTTTCTCGAATAGCTGTTCAAAATGTGTGGAATCGCTTCCAAGACACCGACAGTGTTGCCAGAAGACGCGGTTCAGGTAGAGTTCGTGTAACAACGGCCCACGAAGATCGGTACTTCCAACTAAGTGTTCGTCGTGTTCGTACAATAACGGCCCGTGAGTTACAACACCACCTACGGCTGACAACGAGTACGTGTCAGTGATCAAACTATACGTAATCGATTGCACGAAGACCAGGAAATGTCAAGACCACGAGTTGTTCGAATTCCTTTGTCCAGGGTTCAACGTGCAAACCGTTTAAGATTCTCCCGTCAGTATTTGAACTGGGGGATTAAGCGTGGGGCAAGGTGCTTTTTACAGACGAGTGCAAAGTAATTTTTTTTATTGATGATCGGCGTGTTAGGGTGTAGAGACGACGCGGCGAGCGGTTTTCGGAGTCCTGCATCCACGAAGTTGGCCGTTTCTGTGGTCCCAAGGTAATGGCTTGGGGTGGGATTAGTTTGCACGGTAAAGTACCATTTTAAATGCGGGTACCGTAACTGCAGAACGTTACATCGAGGACGTCATGCCTCAAATGATCCCATTTACACAGCGAGTGGGGCCTAGATTCATCCTGATGCAAGACAATGCTCGTGCACACACAGCTCGATCGATTCAAACTATCCTAGAAGGGTCTCACATAGAGGTATTACCATGGCCACCTAACATTCTGGATTTAAATCCAATTGAGCAATTGTGGGACCAATTGAAACGAAGAGTTGGAGAGAATGAGCGAATGGTCCACAACCAACAGCAGCTGAATGATGCTTTAAAACGTGCTTGGGAGGAGATATCAGAAGAAAACATGATTAGTTTGATCCAGAGTATGCATACGAGGCTTCAGGAGTGTAATAATAAATAATGTTCATTATGAAATTTAAAAAAAAACAATCCATGATTATTATTTTAAACAATGTTAGCCTATATTATAACCTATAACATTATTTTGTAGTTACATAAGTTAAACAATATATTTTATTTATTGTTTTCATATTACAGGAAAAAATCTTAGTGGCCCTTATTTTGTTTTGACTAGTATATAATAAACAAAAAATATATCGTTTGAATCTGACTTCAAAAAATAAATATTTCTTGTCACAAACTCTAGTTCGCTTTACATAATACTTTGAACAGCGGCCGCGTTTTGCGAGATGAGTCCCCGAGGCGCCAGCGACGTCCGTCCTACATCCTGCCCCCAGACGCTTCAATGGCCGCCCTCTGTCTAGCGCACGGCTCTTAAAAACTCAAAGGCTGTAAAGTGCTAGCCTATTGAGGCCAAGGGTCCTTGCAGATAAACCTTGGATTTTTGTGGTTTTTTTCAATTTATTCGTAAAATAATGTTTATTGCTATTATTGTTATCAAAATATTTTAATTTTTAAAAAGATCGGAACTAGTTTACAACTACGATACATTTAAATATAAACATCTTTTCTTATTTATTTTACTAATTCAACCTGATAAATATAATGCGCTATATTTGATTTCATCATAAGTAAATAAACAGGTATAATTAGTAGTATAAATATATACATAGCCAACCGACAATCTCATGCTCATCATATCTCTGATCCCCCCGCATCGCCCGACATAAACATAGACTAAAAAATATAAGAAAGGATCTAGGGCAATACAAAAACAGTTACATATATAATATAAAATACAAAAAACAAACAAACAAAAACCTTAATCTACAAATAACTCCGCATGGAAAGTTTAAAGACCCATTCTGGTACATTCAGTAGTTGTGACGTGATACGCGGTGAATTTAAATATTAAATTGCTTTTTTGCTCGCGTATATAGATTCATATTAAGGACTGGATACATTCGGTATCTATTGATTTATGAGACTTAAATTATACCGTATACCATAATACTATATTACACAATTTTAATTGATCGTTGTTGACTAAACGATTGGCTAAAAGACAAAGTTTTATTCAAACCGCGACACATTCGTGACGCATCCATAACGTCCCGTAGTTAGATGAATAATACAGACAATTAAGTTTATTTCGTCGACGAGCAGGGGTTGGACCCTATTTAAAAGATTAAAAGGGTGATCGGCTGTTATATAACAGACGAACGATAGGGATTTCTGTTTTTTTTATTATTTACTAATAATAAAATGTAGGTAGGTAACTACTCGTATCTCGGTTATTTACAATACTCATTCACATTATCGTATTTATTACCCAAACGCTGTTACGTAATTACTAATCATGAAGGTTATTGTCCATAAACGCCATTTCATACATCATAAAGCAAATTAAAGGGTGTCTCAGTGAGAGTGCACTTTTTGAATTTGGATTTTTTTTTTCTCATTCAACCAACTCTGAAATTTGACAGCTGTCACCTCTGTTTATCACGATTATTAAAAATAGAACACTTTTCGAAAGAACAACGCATTATAATTGGAGAAACTCATTACATAAATGGGGAAAGTTACGCTGAAACCGCTCACAAACTTCACAAATTTTCAGCCGAGGAAGTGCACGTAATGTTTCAACCATTCGAAGAATGATCAAAAAATTTTAATTTGAAGAAACTGGGTCGATTATATATAATAAGAATCCTTTGCGTCAACGCACCGGTCGGTCTCTTGAAAACCTTGCTACTGTAAACGAGAGTGTCGCCGAAAACCCGAAAACATCAATTCGTCATCGTTCTCAACAACTTCAAAATTCACGAAGCACTACGCAGCGAATTTTGACTAAAGACCTCCACCTTCATTCATGCGTACAAGATTCAGTTAACTCAGGAGCTCAGACCAGCAGACCACGGGAAGCGCCGGCAATTCGTTTAATGGGTAATGGAGCAAAGTGAAGTCGATACCAATTTTTAGAAAAAGTTTATTTCTCCGATGAAGCGCATTTTCAGGTGAATGGCTTCGTGAATGCACAAAACTGTCGAATTTGGGACTCAAAAAATCCTCAGGCAATCTATGAGAAACAAATGCACCCACAACGAGTAACTGTCTGGTGCGGATTTTGGTTAGGCGGCGTGGTTGAACCTTACTTTTTTGAAAACGAGGCCAAAATTACAGTGACTGTGAACGGCATTCGTTACAGGAATATGATAACGGACTTGTGGCCTCAACTGGACGGCATGAAAGTGGACAACATGTGGTTTCAGCAGGACGGCGCAGCCTGCCATACCGCGCATGAAACAATCGACTTATTACAGCAACGATTTCCAGAACACATTATCTCACGAAATTCTGATGTCAACTGGCCACCAAGATCGTGTGATTTAAAGCCGTGTGATTTTTTCTATGGAGTTTTGTGAAATCTCGGGTTTTTGCGAAAAAACCCGAAACAATTCCTGAGCTCAAATCGGAAATCCAACGCGTCATCGGTGAGATACAGTCACATCTCTGTGCAAAAGTCATGGAAAATTTTAAGAAAAGAATATTGGCTTGTCATCGGAGTCGTGGGGGTCATTTGCCGGATATTTTATTCCATACTTAATCGGAACATATCTTCTTTACAATACAATTAAAATATTGAAACTCTATCATAAAATACTTGTTTTTATTTTAAAATAAAAAAGTGCACTCTTACTGAGACACCCTTTAGATAGATGCGGACTATGAAGCTCACTTCAGAGTACTTTAGATTTAATATCTTTAAATATTATTTGATTGACTCTGTAGCGTAGTAGTATACTGCTTGCAATGTAACGCGGATATTCCTGGTCCCATCCTTTTGCCACATGAGTAGCAAAGTCTGTATAGAGATAGGTTTTATCTGCCTGACTTGCTATCACTTCAATGTTATCTGCCGCCGTAACACGATTGCTGCTTTGCTATTCCAGCAAACATAAATTTAAGAACCAGAATAGTCTTGACGTACGCTTCATCGCCTAAGGTCTTATTGTCACTTGATATGTGTTCATCGATGTCAAATGTTAGCCTGTTTCTGATAAAAATATATACATGATGGCGCACGCTATCTTTTGTTTGTAAAGATTAAAATTTATGTACATCGCTATGGAAAAAGTTTTGCTATAAAATCAAGCTTCATTCATGCATGGGTTTTTCGGATAGTTGCGAACGTTTGGTATGGACCAATCGGACTTAATTTTGACAACGTCGCCGGTCCGCTGACACACAAAACAATGTGGAGCGATGACCGTGCTAACAGCGCTAATGCCCGCGAACTGATACCGCATTAACTACGCCTTACTTTTGTTATACCTTTTTTTCTATTAAATACACATATCACATATTACCGATATGTTGTACATATCGCCAGTTTACAAGAACAACGACTCATTCGGTTTTGTGTCGTTAATCGTATAATATTTTTCAAACTGTATTGTAATTTAATTTAACAGTTTATCGAGCTGTGGTTATTGCAATAACAAACAAATGTAAGTGCCTGTGAAGAATATGCAATTTTTATGTTTATAGATCAAAAGATAAAAAATTAAAAAGAACCTACTGTAAAACTATCCTATCGAAATGTTATTATTCTAAAAAACCGTCGATATGTGTAGGTCCTGAAGAAACCAGTGGAGATAACAGTAACTCCATTAAATTATCATATTTAGAAGCTTAAATTTGTGTGGTTAGATAAATTAAATTTTTCTCGCCCTAACATTAAGAATAATGTAAATATATTAACTGTTAAATCCTGCACAAGTGTTAATTTTCCTTTTTTTTTGTCATAGGCTAGCACCTGTCCTTAACACGTGATATTAATTGACAATGAGGCCGAAGATAGTAAAGCTATGCTCGCTCCGAATACTCTAGCTCGACACATATATCTCACATATATGACTGCTATATTTATATTCTTTCGCTAAATAGTGCTTTGTTTCTGTCAACGCTCTTACTAATTATTTAAAACAAGCGGCATCTATTTTCGTCTACGTGTAAGCGCCGCTCTATATCATCAAGCATTATACTTAGAGCAGTTCTCCTAAACATGCATAGTCTAGATTGTGTCGTCACAATGTCAATGAGAAACTTAATATATTGCTTAAATAACCTAACTTATATGGCACACCTTGAACTAAATTTAAAAAAATGGCAAGAACTTTGATAATATTATTTATTAATTACAACGAACTCCCGTACTACAATAACGACAAAAAACTTTTCTTTTAATGTTTATGTGTATTATAGTCTTAGTAAAGAAATTAAATAATACAGAAACTGCTAGCTATAACATTAAATAGTGCAAGTAAAAAAAGTAGTTTTCGGATATTTTACATTTTGTGGTAAAATTTGTTGTGCGGAAAATTCAATATAAGTACCTACGTACTTTAAGTAAAAAAAAATCTTGCTTAAAAATGTATATAGCGTAACGCAATGAATGATAAAAATGAATACAAACTGTAATGTTTTTACTACCTCTCCGAACATATATAATACAAATAATAACTTCAAAAGAATCTCCAGTTTTTAATTCAAAAGATAAAGTCGCAGGTCCTACTTAAAAATCCACCTCGTAGCAAAATCACTCGGGTTTACAACGCCCCATGCACGCTTGCAATGTTGTTAATATTTTCTTCGTAAATTTTTTATACCTTTTTCACAGCGGATTTCGTTCAAGCTGTTTGTGGAGTTTAAATTACATCTTTATTAGAAGATGCTTGAAATTTATATCTAAACTTTTATTTACCTGTTGATTCAGTTCAGTGAAATAAGTTTGCTTAGTGATGTCGGTTCAAAGATTTGTTTTTGGGTTTTTACAAAAAATTAGGCAAAAATTCATGTTAGTTAATTCTAACAGTCTCTGATTATTATAAATGGAGTCTTAAATATTAATAATAATAAAAAAATTGGGCTTTTGTTATTGTTCATCATCGGAAATATGATGAAATATTTTTTGATTATACCAAGTATCCTGTATATTTGTACTAAAATTTTATTCTTAGTACATACATATATCATTTTTATTACTACTAGTTAAGTATTCCTTTTTAGAGAATAACTTATTTATAATTTCTGAAAAAATTGTTCATCGTTCAAATAGTGAGACAGTTTGTTTAGACAACAAGGTCGTATTATACATAACTTCATCTTAAATTTCATTGAAATTTACGCTTAAAGATATAAATTGTCGCACCTCGTTAATTTACATTATGTAGGGGTGTCAATGCCATATAATACAAGGTAGAAAAATATGCATCCTAGAATAATATAGGAGCCACTTTATTGAAACAAATACTTAATGTTTTTTATGAGTATTGATTGTTATCTCTGAATTATATAAGAAGCCTCCTTAGTTTAATGTTACAATTTACCAAATTTTTTCTTTTTCCTTTCACTCGCTTTCCTTGCATTCTCAACATAGTATTCTCATATACTCGTAAATATTATTCTGCGTTATAACGTCTGTATCACGAAACGGTGAATATGGTAAGATATAACTTAAAATGAAAAGATAAAACATTAAAATAAAATTATCGGCACGGGACTTTATGTTTATTTCAATACCCTTGCAAATAATCGTCAATCCGCTCATCCAACATTTGATATTAATCTCGGTCAATTCCCGTAACATTATACAAGTGGCAACCCAAAATTTAACACCGTACAAACTTATATCCGTTCAGACGAGGGAGCAACCCTCGCACGCTTCAAGGTCGCAGGGGTGAACCCACGATGCGATTTGTACGTCACTCATTTGTAAGCGAGTTTATTTTAAACGCACTTACGCGATGTTTCACGCTCTGCTTGTATGTGCGCGCTTATTTAATCATATGTTATTATTTATGTTAAGTATTAAATAAAGTCGATAGCAATAAAATTGTCTACGGGTTTTTACCTCTAAAATAACATCACTGGAATCAGATATCTAAATTGAAACAAAAAATTTAAACACAAGAATATGATTAGTTTTCGAAATATGACAAATAATATATTTGTGTTGGCAGTACTAAGTTTCCCTGTCAATTCGTTTTTAGGTGAAAGTTTGAGATATCATAATATAGTCTATCTATCCATAAAAAAGTTTATATTAATTATGATTACACGGCATGTCTAAGGTTTTCAATGTAACAGTTTTTTTAGTCATATTTAAAAATAGACGCTATCTATTTTAGTTTCATGTTAGTAATGTAATAATATAAAAAATGTACACTGCTAATACATTAATTTAGCATGCTGTGTGTATTCATTTCCATATATGATTGTTAATATACACGCTACGAATTATTTTATGTGATATTAATTTATTTATTTCATACATTTTATTTCAAACGTAATTGTTTTGACAGTCGTAATTCTGCAGACGCTCCAAGTTAAGTACGCCTTCGTAAAAAGCAGTAGACGGCAGATCAATCGACCTATGCACTTACATATAAACGAACTACTTTTGTTATGTTCTGCGATATATGATCTCACTACAAATGTTTTTGCTGCTTTTGTATCTTACGAGTATTATGACGTGCGCAAAAACATAAATATCGGGGAGTTAAAGATATCAAAATAGTCTTATAAAAATCTTTCTAAAACTCGTTTTCTTGTATCCTTTTTTTTTTAATTATTTTGGGAATTGACAGATTCGCAATGGATAACTGGCATTAATGTGCTTTTTTTAATTTCTCGTAACCATTGAGGTCACAATAACATATATACATCATAAGATCAGGAACTAAAGTTTTTTCTTTACGGAACACATTTCTTTACCATTTGGTATATTATAGAAGAATTACATAAAATGTCATATGCTGAGAACAAACTTATTAATATCGATTGTCTAAAAAGTCGGAGTTGATATCTTCACTTAGTTATGCCATTTAATATAAAAAATAGAGATAAAAATTCCTCATACCTATCAACAAAATCCCCTGGCTTTGATTCATTCACGGCCGTTCAAATCAAATCTCGGGCAAAACGGATCGCTATCCAGAATTCCTTGCCTGCTTAATCAATTGTCGGATTCCGTAGACGTTTACAATGACTGTATATCAATATTTATAAAAAATACTTTGCGAAGATCACACAATTATCTTTAAAAATTTCTTGTAAGAAACAGTTTTGAAATAAGTTCATATTTAGATGTCATGGATGGTTTCAGTTAATCGGAACTGTTTTGTTTTGCAATTAGTGCATATTATGTACACGTTTTGTAAATTTACTTCATCACCCACTCGACGTGCAAGCTGTTGTTTGCCTTAAATTGATTTTGCAATAAGTCTAAATTAATTTAGTATCAATGTTTTGTTATAATTATGGACTAACATTAAAGACATTTTTCACTGATGTTTACCGATAACTGAAACCATAGATGAGTCAAGCGTGTTCACCCAAAATACTCTTGCTCTTACTTGTATGACTGTCAGAACACAGTAATGCTGTTAACTAACCAGTCGGGTTCGAAAAACCTTACCACCAACCAAACTCCACTACAACCTTGACCCGGGAATCAAAACCAGGACCTCTGCGTTACAAGGCAAGCGTTAAATTACTGCATCACAGATGCAGTCAGATATTAGTGTATTTACTGTAAAAATCTTGTCTTTTATTCATAAATTAATAGAACAATATGCAGTCATTGTAATGTGTCACAGCAATATTAAGTTGAATTCAAATAAGATGTAGAATATTCTTTTTTTTGTGGCAGAATGCTATATAATCTTTACGCTCGGCGCCAGTTTAATCTTGTCTATTACAATGATATCATAGAGTATTAAGTTGAAAAAGCGTCAAACCATTTACTTATAATCACGCCTCGATCGCTAACAGCGCACTCAGTCGTTGTGAAAGAACATGTAATTTGGAGTATTGTACCAGTAATATAGGTAAGCACCGGGGGTAACGTACGCTAGAGCGACAAAAAGCCGAACGTATAAAAAAACCGAACATTCGTTGAGTCTAATACAAGGACGATGAACCCACGAAACCGATCTTTGACTTCATGGCACGCGCAAAAAATAAACACCATTCGTGTTTAATAATTCTGTAATGGTATGTAGTATAATGGTATAAATGTATGTAGTTTGCGTCATTACAAATCGATAACGTTCTGAAGCTTCCTTTTTATAATCCGACATTCTTGAATCTTTCGGTATCAATAGGAATACTCTAAAACTAGCATAACTTTTTTCAACTTGGAAAATTGATATTTTTCATAATCGAGATATATTTCAAAATTGAGGACCGCTTTCTAGTTGTTCACTAAAGTAGTAAATAAATTGTTTTTTTATGAATGACCACATAATATAACTTTTTACAGTGTGATCCGATTTAAATATATCTTTTTTGTGTAGAACATAAGTCTTAAACTAGTTAGAAAAAGCAAAAAGAGCGTATGTAATATCAAAATTAAGTTTCGTATATAACAGAATAAATAAAACGCTTTGCATTTTAATAATTAAATAAACTGACTTGTTACTATTTTTAACTAGTATACAACAAATATATATTATAGTATATAATAAATATATAAT